>JAVTVY010007221.1:0-45773 GCA_036873755.1 Hanleya hanleyi | reverse complement strand
TTTTTCTCCCTATCTCTTTTGGCACTGACGCCTCGTGATACGAGCGGGCATTTGGAATTGCCGAACGAAAATCTACGAACCTGCCACCCGAAATCTCCGAGAATTTGCGAATGATGACCCCCGTCCGGTTCTTCAATTTTCATATTTTGCAAAGTCTGAAAAGGTTGGACAGTCTATTTTCGTATTTTGCATTAAAAAAAATCATTTGTTTTTATTTTGTTATCAATGACATATTAAAAGGTAAAAAAAAATAATAAAATTTTACAAAGTCTGAACATTTTGGACAGTCTATTTTCGTATTGTGTGTTTTCTTTCTTTTTTTTAATTAAGAAAAAAATCAATTGTTTTATTGAGGTCGTTCGTTTTCTGTAAAGCCTTTGTCGGGAAGCACGCGAATAGGATAGATAGATAGATGGTTTATTGGTCGTTTTTGCCCGAAGGCTAAAGGCACCACATAAAAGCGTACATGCAGGACAGGTGCGAAATGGGCAAAGCACAGGGCAATGCAGCATAGGTGTGAAATGATCAGTGGGTTAAACTAAAAATACACAGGAAAATATGGCACTTCCGCTGACATAGTCCATGAATAGGTTGTTTGCTGTGTTGTTCTTGGTAAAACCTTTGTCGGAAGGCACACGAACAGGTGTGAGATAATATGATAATTTCAGCGCATATGCGCAAAACTTCGAGTAAAGAACAAGAGAGGATATGAATTACATAGACTGATATGATATAGAGAGCGCATTCTCAAATCTTTACTTTTCAGCGGAATTGAGAACGTTCCGTAAAACTTCTGAAAATTCCCACTCGAGAGAAGAAAAACACATTCCAAACGAGCCGCCATTACTTGAATAAGTGTTTTACTAAAAATTATTAACAGAATCGAGACTAGAGTGCATCATGCCTGCAGCTTGTGTCGAGCGTCGTGATTGGCCAGCCTTCTTTCTGCGCGCTCATCCCATTTGTGAGGTAATTAGCTCGTTATCTGGCATAGGTTCTAAAGATTATTATATATGAGAAAATCTCATCATTTGCTGACAAATAATCCAATAACTGAGTAAGTTTTGATAAAAGGCATACCCTAAATCAGCGGTCAGTACATCTCGTTCCATGTTTATGAGGTTTTTCACATTTACCCGTGTTAACTTTGCCCCGGTACAAGGTGGGGGTGGGGGTGGGGGGACTGCTTGTGACGTAATCTTTACTTCACATTGCCTTGTGCTCTGTGGGGCGTGACTATCTTTAATCAACCAATTGGATGAAGCCCCGGGAGAAGTTCTAGTACATGTATACATTAGCAGACCAAATTGTATTGTCTGAAACATCTCGGGCGCGGTTAACCATAACGGCCCAATGATTGTAACACATTCATGTTGAGCGACTGGTGACGTCATAGCGATTTATGCAAGGTGGATCTCAACATATCCTCTATTTTGTGTATAACGATATAAGGATTTATAATTAACGTTAATTATGGGAAAGAAATGATACGTGCACGATATGATAAAACTCCACTTTATCAGAAGAAATATACTTTATGCGCATGAGCCAGAGCACTGCGGTGGCCTAACGATTAGAACGTCGGCCTCGTAAGCGGTAAGTACTGGGTCCAATCCCAGGAAGGATCATACCGAAGACTTGAAAAATGTAGCTCGTTGCTTCCTCACTTACGCTCAGCATTAAGAGGATAGCACAAGGATTGGTTCGCTCGGTGTCAGTATAATGTGATGAGTGGGGTGTCATGTCTGCATACGGCATGATATTTCAGTGGGACAGCACTATAAAATGGCAGTATTAGATATAACACAATGCTATTCTATGGATAGCAACTTCTTTATTGCTGTGGAGCTGACGTTTCGTTGGAGATACTTCCAACTTTTTCAAAGCTAATGAAAAAAAGAAAGTATTAGATATGCTCTGTTACAAATAGGTACCCCGCCTCTCCCCCTCTCTTCCCTACCCTTTCCCGTCTTGATATGGTTGAACAAATGTTGAAAGCGGCGTTAAACCCTATTCACTCACTCACTCAATTGTCACTAGACAATGCATGTTAAACGTAGGTAAATTATAATCAGCTGTTATACAGGAAAAAAAACAGTTTATATACACCGATACCAGAAAATAAAAAATGGAAGTAGAGTTAAGAGCTACCACTCACTCATTTAAGATCAAGTTGATTCGATATGTTTGCTCTGCTGAACACCATGATCTTAAGAAGGAAATATCAGCAAAGTATGAACATAGCGCAAGGTCTTATCACTGTAAGCATAATGGCGTTTACCCAGAGTTGCTCTAACATATTTTAGGGAATACATGAAAGAGAGAGCCCGCCAGCAGTCCCTCCAGAATGCGGCGTAGGTGTGAAATGATCAGTGGTATAATACAATGCTACCAAAAAAAAATCACATGCCCGCCGACATAATCACCAAACATGTAGTTTACCTTATTGTTTAGGGTAAATAAAGCCTTTTTCGGGAGGCACACGTGCAGGTGCGAAATGGTCAATGCATTTGACAATTCCGGTGCACGTGTGCAAAAATCTGAATAAGGAACACAAGAAGATATGTGAAGCGCACTTTCTCAAATCTTTAGCATTCAGCGTCATAATCACATCATTCAGTTATTTCTCCTTGATTATATCATTCATATTACATCACTCCGTGATAAAAAAAATAATTGTTTCAAGAAGAAATTTCTATCGTCTTAAATTGACAAGGGTATCTCTCCAACATGTTCCGACAACTGGCAGCAAGGGGAGGTAAGTATATGTAAACTGGAAGATCTGGCGAACGGGGTGCAGCCAGGAGCCCTTAAGAACAGGAGCCCTTATGGACACGAGCCAATGGGTTTATTCCAAAAGTGGACACGAGCCGACAACTACATATTTTGATTGGTGAATATCGGGCAAATACTTTATAAGAAAAGTTTAACAAATACGGTACGAATAATTTGGCATGAAAATTCATAATAAATTATAAAAAAAAACATTTTTCCGGTGATTATTAAATAAAAAAAAAGAATATTGAAAATATTTGGTCAAACCAAAATAAGACAATTTACTCTACAACATGTTAAGACGGGTGCAATTGTATTTAAGAATATGATGAGACTTATGGTAAAATCAAACTCTGAAATTGAAAGAACCAACGAAAAAATTCTTATCTTTTTCTTAATTTTTCTTTGATTATTATTGTTCCGAATCAAAATGTATCTTTTAATTTTTCACGAAATTTAATAAACACCCGAAAAATAATCCTGTTTTTTTTATATATATAATTTATTAATAATTTTTGTGCCAAATTGTTCGTGCCACATTTGTGTTAAAATTCTCCTTTACATAGAATTTGTCCGATATTTCCCAATCAAAATATACAGTTGTGGGCTCGTGCCCACTTTTGGAAGAAGCCCATTGGGCTCGTGTCCATAAGCGCTCCTGTCTTGGACCCCTAGCGTAAGCTTACAAAATACTGAAGATTAGGTTAGGGAGTGGGGGAGGATTATCCGGAGGGTGGGGGGAGTTGGGGGTCCGTACACCTAATTGAGTAGGCCACCCTGCAAACATGTGCCGTCGTGCTAAGAGAACGCGTAGTATGATTATTATGCAGTTTGAAACGCGTCAGGTATATGGCAAGTATATACTGTTTAGTGTTTTATATATTTTTCTTTCTGGAATATGTAATTAGTAAATATATCCTTCTCGCGGCCCTATATATGCGAGTGGGCCGTGCACTGGAAACTGGTTCAGAAATATGAAAAAGCGCAAACCTGAAATTCAAAGATTGGTCTACGCACGCGTATACTATTGTCACCAAGCTTACCTGATCGCATTATTTATTAGATCCTAATCGGCCAGAACAGTTAGAAGCCAGGGAAAAAATATATATTTTTGTTACGTTATACAACGGATAATGAAAGTTTCGAGTTGTAATATAAACTATTTATGTTGTCCAGAGATTCGCCATATAGATTTATATAAATTATGACGATCAGTTTGGAATTTAAATAAATTCCTTCTTAAATTGAGAGAATAACTCCGAGGTTAATATCGGCATTTATAGAGGCAAGAATAATCACAATGTGCTTATAAGGGAAACGAATCGGCATGTTAGCTTTCTCGCGACAGTTGTTGGGTAACAGAAAATAGAGCGTCACGTGAAAAGGAAACAATGGACTATATTTGGTAAGTTGATCATCGGGGTTGTTCTATTTTGATATTAGACATTGTTATCGAACGTCATGTCATTTTAGTCTTGACCAATTTGCTGTTACTCCACTCAGTCAACTCGCACAACCGAAGTCTCCGAGAATTTGCGAATGATGACCCCCGTCCGGTTCTTCAATTTTCATATTTTACAAAGTCTGAAAAGGTTGGACAGTCTATTTTCGTATTTTGCATTAAAAAAAATCATTTGTTTTTATTTTGTTATCAATGACATATTAAAAGGTAAAAAAAAATAATAAAATTTTACAAAGTCTGAACATTTTGGACAGTCTATTTTCGTATTGTGTGTTTTCTTTCTTTTTTTTAATTAAGAAAAAAATCAATTGTTTTATTGAGGTCGTTCGTTCTCTGTAAAGCCTTTGTCGGGAAGCACGCGAATAGGATAGATAGATAGATGGTTTATTGCTCGTTTTTGCCCGAAGGCTAAAGGCACCACATAAAAGCGTACATGCAGGACAGGTGCGAAATGGGCAAAGCACAGGGCAATGCAGCATAGGTGTGAAATGATCAGTGGGTTAAACTAAAAATACACAGGAAAATATGGCACTTCCGCTGACATAGTCCATGAATAGGTTGTTTGCTTGTTCTTGGTAAAACCTTTGTCGGAAGGCACACGAACAGGTGTGAGATAATATGATAATTTCAGCGCATATGCGCAAAACTTCGAGTAAAGAACAAGAGAGGATATGAATTACATAGACTGATATGATATAGAGAGCGCATTCTCAAATCTTTACTTTTCAGCGGAATTGAGAACGTTCCGTAAAACTTCTGAAAATTCCCACTCGAGAGAAGAAAAACACATTCCAAACGAGCCGCCATTACTTGAATAAGTGTTTTACTAAAAATTATTAACAGAATCGAGACTAGAGTGCATCATGCCTGCAGCTTGTGTCGAGCGTCGTGATTGGCCAGCCTTCTTTCTGCGCGCTCATCCCATTTGTGAGGTAATTAGCTCGTTATCTGGCATAGGTTCTAAAGATTATTATATATGAGAAAATCTCATCATTTGCTGACAAATAATCCAATAACTGAGTAAGTTTTGATAAAAGGCATACCCTAAATCAGCGGTCAGTACATCTCGTTCCATGTTTATGAGGTTTTTCACATTTACCCGTGTTAACTTTGCCCCGGTACAAGGTGGGGGTGGGGGTGGGGGGACTGCTTGTGACGTAATCTTTACTTCACATTGCCTTGTGCTCTGTGGGGCGTGACTATCTTTAATCAACCAATTGGATGAAGCCCCGGGAGAAGTTCTAGTACATGTATACATTAGCAGACCAAATTGTATTGTCTGAAACATCTCGGGCGCGGTTAACCATAACGGCCCAATGATTGTAACACATTCATGTTGAGCGACTGGTGACGTCATAGCGATTTATGCAAGGTGGATCTCAACATATCCTCTATTTTGTGTATAACGATATAAGGATTTATAATTAACGTTAATTATGGGAAAGAAATGATACGTGCACGATATGATAAAAACTCCACTTTATCAGAAGAAATATACTTGTATGCGCATGAGCCAGAGCACTGCGGTGGCCTAACGATTAGAACGTCGGCCTCGTAAGCGGTAAGTACTGGGTCCAATCCCAGGAAGGATCATACCGAAGACTTGAAAAATGTAGCTCGTTGCTTCCTCACTTACGCTCAGCATTAAGAGGATAGAACAAGGATTGGTTCGATCGGTGTCAGTATAATGTGACTGAGTGGGGTGTCATGTCTGCATACGGCATGATATTTCAGTGGGACAGCACTATAAAATGGCAGTATTAGATATAACACAATGCTATTCTATGGATAGCAACTTCTTTATTGCTGTGGAGCTGACGTTTCGTTGGAGATACTTCCAACTTTTTCAAAGCTAATGAAAAAACGAAAGTATTAGATATGCTCTCGCCTCTCCCCCTCTCTTCCCTACCCTTCCCCGTCTTGATATGGTTGAACAAATGTTGAAAGCGGCGTTAAACCCTATTCACTCACTCACTCAATTGTCACTAGACAATGCATGTTAAACGTAGGTAAATTATAATCAACTGTTATACAGGAAAAGAAAACAGTTTATATACACCGATACCAGAAAATTAAAAATGGAAGTAGAGTTAAGAGCTACCACTCACTCATTTAAGATCAAGTTGATTCGATATGTTTGCTCTGCTGAACACCATGATCTTAAGAAGGAAATATCAGCAAAGTATGAACATAGCGCAAGGTCTTATCACTGTAAGCATAATGGCGTTTACCAAGAGTTACTCTAACATATTTTAGGGAATACATGAAAGAGAGAGCCCGCCAGCAGTCCCTCCAGAATGCGGCGTAGGTGTGAAATGATCAGTGGTATAATACAATGCTACAAAAAAAAATCACATGCCCGCCGACATAATCACCAAACATGTAGTTTACCTTATTGTTTAGGGTAAATAAAGCCTTTTTCGGGAGGCACACGTGCAGGTGCGAAATGGTCAATGCATTTGACAATTCCGGTGCACGTGTGCAAAAATCTGAATAAAGAACACAAGAAGATATGTGAAGCGCACTTTCTCAAATCTTTAGCATTCAGCGTCATAATCACATCATTCAGTTATTTCTCCTTGATTATATCATTCATGTTACATCACTCCGTGATAAAAAAAATAATTGTTTCAAGAAGAAATTTCTATCGTCTTAAATTGACAAGGGTATCTCTCCAACATGTTCCGACAACTGGCAGCAAGGGGAGGTAAGTATATGTAAACTGGAAGATCTGGCGAACGGGGTGCAGCCAGGAGCCCTTAAGAACAGGAGCCCTTATGGACACGAGCCCATGGGTTTATTCCAAAAGTGGACACGAGCCGACAACTACATATTTGATTGGTGAATATCGGGCAAATACTTTATAAGAAAAGTTTAACAAATACGGTACGAATAATTTGGCATGAAAATTCATAATAAATTATAAAAAAAAACATTTTTCCGGTGATTATTAAATAAAAAAAAAGAATATTGAAAATATTTGGTCAAACCAAAATAAGACAATTTACTCTACAACATGTTAAGACGGGTGCAATTGTATTTAAGAATATGATGAGACTTATGGTAAAATCAAACTCTGAAATTGAAAGAACCAACGAAAAAATTCTTATCTTTTTCTTAATTTTTCTTTGATTATTATTGTTCCGAATCAAAATGTATCTTTTAATTTTTCGCGAAATTTAATAAACACCCGAAAAATAATCCTGTTTTTTTTATATATATAATTTAGTAATAATTTTTGTGCCAAATTGTTCGTGCCACATTTGTGTTAAAATTCTCCTTTACATAGAATTTGTCCGATATTCCCCAATCAAAATATACAGTTGTGGGCTCGTGCCCACTTTTGGAAGAAGCCCATTGGGCTCGTGTCCATAAGCGCTCCTGTCTTGGACCCCTAGCGTAAGCTTACAAAATACTGAAGATTAGGTTAGGGAGTGGGGGAAGATTATCCGGAGGGTGGGGGGAGTTGGGGGTCCGTACACCTAATTGAGTTGGCCACCCTGCAAACATGTGCCGTCGTGCTAAGAGAACGCGTAGTATGATTATTATGCAGTTTGAAACGCGTCAGGTATATGGCAAGTATATACTGTTTAGTGTTTTATATATTTTTCTTTCTGGAATATGTAATTAGTAAATATCTCCTTCTCGCGGCCCTATATACGCGAGTGGGCCGTGCGCTGGAAACTGGTTCGGAAATATGAAAAAGCGCAAACCTGAAATTCAAAGATTGGTCTACGCACGCGTATACTATTGTCACCAAGCTTACCTGATCGCATTATTTATTAGATCCTAATCGGCCAGAACAGTTAGAAGCCAGGGAAAAAATATATATTTTTGTTACGTTATACAACGGATAATGAAAGTTTCGAGTTGTAATATAAACTATTTATGTTGTCCAGAGATTCGCCATATAGATTTATATAAATTATGACGATCAGTTTGGAATTTAAACAAATTCCTTCTTAAATTGAGAGAATAACTCCGAGGTTAATATCGGCATTTATAGAAGCGAGAATAATCACAATGCGCTTATAAGGGAAACGAATCGGCATGTTAGCTTTCTCGCGACAGTTGTTGGGTAACAGAAAATAGAGCGTCACGTGAAAAGGAAACAATGGACTATATTTGGTAAGTTGATCATCGGGGTTGTTCTATTTTGATATTAGACATTGTTATCGAACGTCATGTCATTTTAGTCTTGACCAATTTGCTGTTACTCCACTCAGTCAACTCGCACAAATTATGCTGGTCAATCAGTGATCTTGTAAAACGCCAAAACAAACTTATCCTGTAGATTTTTTTTCAGATAATCGGTACCGGTCTATTGTTTTTGAAAATATATGGTGAATTATATGTTATTTTTATTTTGTTCGAATTCACATGGAAATCTGGCTGAGTTTAAACAGTTTCTTGATTAGAACCGTTTGACTTCAGCTGGCTTACTATTGGGCATAGGCGTAGCAAGCGACGAGGTGTGTGTGATGTGTGTGTGGGGAGGAGGGGGGGGGGGGTGTCTAAACCCAGGTTATTTGATTGCTGATTTAATATTGTTTCCAGGTGGTGAATGAAAAATATGGAAAATAGGACAAAATAAAGGGTTCTAATTGCATACAAAATTATATAATTCGCCATATAAATTCCAGAGCAATAGACGGTACCAATTTTACGTATTCCAATTTACGTTTTCTCCAGCCTTTACAATAACCACCTCCCCCCCCCCCCCGCCCCCACCTGAATAAACTGATAGATTGTGCGATAACAATGTTTTCTGACAAATAGTTTAACCTCGATGATCAATATTTATGAATATTATTTATAGTCCAACCCAGAAGGGTAACGTATTATATCATCTTTAAGCGAAACTCTGTCCTTGGGAAGCGACCATTTCAAAATACTTACGTCACGAATACTTCTGGGGAATCCCGATCTAAATCCGTATCGAGTACTAAACACCATGTGGATTATATCAGAGGTCAGTCAGGCCATACTTTGTTGAAAAATCCCGCTCCAATATGCATGTATTTCTTAAATGCTATGAAAGTGATATTTACGGTACATAAATATCAAGCCAAAAAAGTAGTGCATGGATTTACCAGATTTCTAAATGCTTACTCAGTCGTAGGAAGACGAAATATTTCTCCTGCCGACATATTTAACATGTATTTATCAGGTTAATTTTAGTTATTTGTTGGCACCATCCTGGGGCGTATAAGCCATACGAATAACATATCTTAATATTAAAATATTGACTTATATCACCTGATCTAGGCGGGTGGAGGAATATTCGCCTCATCCACACTTTGGAAGGCAATAGTATAACTGACCTTATTGCTTATAAATTTACGGTCATGCTACGATACATATATATATATGGATACGTAATATAATATTTCGGTATCTGGTAGGGGTCTTTAGAATGCAGCCAGGGGCAATGAAGGATAGGAGTCCAACAGGACAGGAGCTCTTTACACAGGAGCCCTTATATATATGAGCCCGATTGGCTTATTCCAAAAGTGAACACGAGCCCACAACTATATATTTTGCCGGGGAATATCAGACAAATACATGAAAGGTAAATGTTAACAAATACAATGGCAAGAACAATTTGGCACAAAATGTTTTCATCAATTATAAAAAACAGGAATTCCTTTTCTGGTGATTACTAAATTTCATGAATAAATTTCAAGAAAGAAAAAAGTCGAAAAAATCATTTGTTTTCTAGTACAAGCAAGAAAAAATATAAAGAGGGAAATGAGCTGACAACTTATCATTGAGATATTTGGAAAATATATGGTACATGTAAAAGCAAAACATGAAACCAACGAAAAAATACTTAGTTTCTTCTATATATTTCTCTGGTTATTATTATTCCGAATCAAAATATATATTTTTTTCATGAAATTTAATAATCAATCGAAAAAAATCCTTTTTTAAAATAATTTATTAAACTGTTTCGTGCCAAATTGTTTGTGTCACATTTGTTAAAATTCTTCTTCACATGCATTTCTCCGATATTCCCCAATGAAAATACGTGTATATAGTTGTGGGCTTGTGTCCACTTCTCGAAAAATCTCATTGGGACCTTGTCCATAAGGGCTCACAACCTCATGCGCTCCTGTCTTTAAGTGTTCCTGTCCTGGATCCCTTGAGTAAAATTAACAGTTACAGCATAAAATTATGACTAAACGCACAAGAAACGTTGAGGGTAGTATATTGGTAAGAGCAAGTAGATAGGAGGTTGATTACATGTATGAGAAAATACAAATCATAAAAATATGCCGTATATAGCTACTAAAATATAGCAAAAAGCGCCCTTATCCATTCTCGTCCATTTATTTTCAGAGAATAAATCACGCGCCAAAATGTATTCTGGAATTATTTATTACATTTCCTAAAAATATGTCATATGTATGGCTCACCGGGTTTACCATTTCTAATTAAAAATACGCCGCAACAATTTCGCCTCAAACAATACTTTTAATTGCTTTAACTCCTACATAATGCCATGACCATAGATATTTCAATGTGACCACTAGTTGGGCTCAATATGACCTCAGTGTAGTACAAATAGATAATAAATTCACCAAGCAAAATCTAACCGAAAGGGCAAGTTGATTACCTGAACATCCGACGGTCGAAAATGAACGTTGGCCGTAATTCGATGAATTTAAAAAAAAGTATTAACTGAATAGTTAGGTTCATTTTCAAGTACATATATACCGTATATATGCATTACTATAAAAAGACGTTGTCGAGATGGTGAGGGGTCGTTAAGAATTTCTAACGCAACTATTGTTCTATGTAACGCGCTCGAAGAGCCTGCGAGACAATTAAATTAGCGATCTAACGCACTCATTGTTCACAGGTAACGTGCTTGTAACGCTCTCCTAACGCACTCTGAGACCGCGTTAGCAGGTTACTAACGGGCATGCTGTGAATCGTAACGTGCTCGGACTTAATCCCTAATGCGTTAGGTAGAACCTTTAAGATGGTCGGTACTGTACCATGTGAAACAAGATTAAGTTGCAAGAAGATGTGATTTAAGCTTTGATTTGAATAAGGACGAAGACGTTGTAGCTTTTAGTGTTGAAGACAGTTTATTCCATTCCCGCGGTCCTGTGACTTTAATGGTATGGTAAGATAGATTAGATCGATAAAAAGGTCTATATAGGTTTACCTGTTGATTTCTAGTCGAATAATGATGGACGTCAGATAATTTTGTGAGGTAATCCCGAAAGCGAATTGGAGTTAATTCTGGATGATACAAACTTTTTTGAGTCAGGAGAGAACAGGCATATAGATTCGCTTTAAGTAACGGTAAAATTTTCAGTGTATCAAATAATGGCTGTGTATGATCAAACTTCTTGGATAAGGTGATAACACGTAATACTCTTTTCTGCAATAGTATTAACCCTACCTGGCCTGGAGGGGGGGCGGAAAGTGACCCCCCTATTGAACTTTTCTCTGCTGCTCCGAAACGACAAAACCGAGGAAGCTGAAACTTGGTGACTTTTAAGCTTATCTTATTGGGGTCATTTTGAGTCCATTTTCATATACCCCCGGGTTGAGGATCATGGGTAAATTCAAAATGGCGGCCATGTGGTATCCGCGAAAGTCGTGTTTTTCATATTTTCGGTCCAATTCTTCACATTTTCCTTGCCTAAAAGGCTTTGAAAGTTTATTTTTTATGCAAAACTAATTATTCGCTATTTTATAATATTTTTTTCGAAAGAAAAATCTGAAAAATGAAAATTTCGAAAAATTGACCCCAAAAAGGCCGAAAAATGGCCTCCGAGAAGATTACCTCAATGTGACGTCATCATGGCGGCCATCTTGGATTTTTCTTGACGCTCCTTCCGCAGAGTCATTGGACCCAGACGATAACTGTGGGTAGCAAGTTCGTTACCCAAATTAGCGGATATAGAAAAAAAATATATACCCCAAATCGCCCAGGCCAGAAAAGGTTAACGGGTTCAGGTGGGTGATATAAGTATTTCCCCAGAGAATGTTACAATAAGACAGATATGGGAATATCATTGAGTAATACAAAATGTAAAATGTTTTGTTATTGACAGATTCTGTTTATAATTGATAATTCCAGTGTTTCTCGCAACTTTTTTGCAGATGTAGTCAATGTGAGTCGTCCAGGTCAATCTATTGTTGAAAAATATTCCAAGAAATTTAAAATAATTGACGATTTCAATCTCTTCTCCGGCTATGAGTACGCGGGGCACATGACTGGCTCGTTCTCTTTTGTTTGGTTTAATCATCATGCATTTAGTTTTTTTTTATATTTAATGACAGTTGGTTTGCGCATAACCATGTGTAAAGTTTGTCCAATTCCTGTGACATTGTATTGATAGCAGTATCAATGTTTTTAGAGGAGTAAACAACGCTTGTATCATCGGCAAAAAGGATGATTTGAAGTAGGTCAGAGGCCTTATTTATGTCACTAATATATCACAAAAAGAGAAGTGGTCCAAGAATTGATCCCTGGGGGACCCCACAGGTGATTTTCGTGGCAGAGGAGATAGTATTGTTATAGGAAATACACTGTGATATGTTGGACAGATAACTTTCAAACCAGCTGTTCGAGGTGCCACGGAAGCCGTAATGATTTCGTTTAGACAGTAATATGTCATGATTGACCGTGTCAAACGCTTTGGGGAGATCTAGGAAAGTTACTATGCTGTAGTCATTTTCTTCTTTTGCAGCAACTAACATATCATATAGAGAAATTGCCGCGTGAGAAGTAGAGTGATTTGCCCTGAATCCATATTGGCTTTCGGAGAGTATATTATTTGCTTCTAGAAAATCTGTCATCATGTTTACTGTAAGTTTCATGGATCATGGGTAAATTCAAAATGGCGGCCATGTGGTATCCGCGAAAGTCGTGTTTTTCATATTTTCGGTCCATTTCTTCACATTTTCCTTGCCTAAAAGGCTTTGAAAGTTTATTATTTATGCAAAACTGATTATTCACTATTTTATAATATTTTTTCGAGAGAAAAATCTGAAAAATGAAAATTTCGAAAAATCGACCCCAAAAAGGCCGAAAAATGGCTTCCGAGAAGATTACTTCACTGTGACGTCATCATGGCGGCCATCTTGGATTTTTTTACATTTTCCGGTAGAGCTTGAACCCAAGATACTGTGTGGTACGTTTCAGCACTCTAGCCTTAGTGGTAGAGAAAATATATAGGGGGGCACTTTCCGCCCCCCCCAGGCTGCGACACACCCCAAATCGCCCAGGCCAGAAAGGGTTAACGGGTTCAGGTGGGTGATATAAGTATTTCCCCAGAGAATGTTACAATAAGACAGATATGGGAATATCATTGAGTAATACAAAATGTAAAATGTTTTCTTATTGACAGATTATTTTTATAGTTGATAATTCCAGTGTTTCTCGCAACTTTTTTGCAGATGTAGTCAATGTGAGTCGTCCAGGTCAATCTATTGTTGAAAAATATTCCAAGAAATTTAAAATAATTGACGATTTCAATGTCTTCTCCGGCTATGAGTACGCGGGGCACATGACTGGCTCGTTCTCTTTTGTTTGGTTTAATCATCATGTATTTAGTTTTTTTTTATATTTAATGACAGTTGGTTTGCGCATAACCATGTGTAAAGTTTGTCCAATTCCTGTGACATTGTATTGATAGCAGTATCAATGTTTTTAGAGGCGTAAGCAACGCTTGTATCTTCGGCAAAAAGGATGATTTGAAGTAGGTCAGAGGCCTTATTTATGTCACTAATATATCACAAAAAGAGAAGTGGTCCAAGAATTGATCCCTGGGGGATCCCACAGGTGATTTTCGTGGCAGAGGAGATAGTATTGTTATAGGAAATACACTGTGATCTGTTGGACAGATAACTTTCAAACCAGCTGTTCGAGGTGCCACGGAAGCCGTAATGATTTAGTTTAGACAGTAATATGTCATGATTGACCGTGTCAAACGCTTTGGGGAGATCTAGGAAAGTTACTATGCTGTAGTCATTTTCTTCTTTTGCAGCAACTAACATATCATATAGAGAAATTGCCGCGTGAGAAGTAGAGTGATTTGCCCTGAATCCATATTGGCTTTCGGAGAGTATAATATTTGCTTCTAGAAAACCTGTCATCATGTTTACTGTAAGTTTCTCTAGTATCTTGCTGAGGCACGGTAGGACTGAGATGGGTCTATAGTTAGCAAATAGCATAGGATCTCCAGATTTGAATATCGGTGTCACCTTTGAAGATTTACAATCATCTGGTACAGATTTGAAGGACAAGTTCACAATATGCGCAAGAGGATCAGAGATATAGGCTGAAACGAGTTTGACCAAGGAAGTGGAAATACCGTCAAGGCCGGATGCAGCTGATTTCAAGGAAGTAATTACAGTTTCAACATCATTGGACGTTACAGATAAGAAATTGAAATTGTCATCGTTAGAAGGGCCTAAGTAGTCAATAAAGTTTGGTTCGACACTTGGGATTTTCTCATCAAGGTCTGATGCGACTGTGCTGAAATATTTATTGACATTATCTACTATTTCTTTGTTATCAGTGATTTCTTTTTCGTCAGCTTTAAACGATTTAGATGATGTCTCTTTCTTGCGATTTAACAATCGGTTCAGGATTTTCCACGTCCCTCTGATATCATGATTGCACTCATTGAATTTGTCTTCAAAATAATACTTTTTGCATAGGCGGATTGTGTGATTCAATTTGTTTCTGTAGATTCGGTATTGTTTGTGTGTCTCTTCGTCTGGGCTAGAAATGTACTGTCGATATAGTTTATTCTTTTCGTGAATGGAGGTTAGGATACCGCGCGTAGTCCAGGGTTTAATGATGCGCTTTGTGGAGGTATGAGAGGTAGTCAGAGGGAAAAAGTCATTATACGCGGTGTTGAATTTGGCAAGAAATTGTCCCAGTGCAGCATTAACGTCATTATTTTCTCGAGTGGTGTTATCCCAGTTGGCGTCCTTCATTATTTGTATGAAGTGCTGCTTTTGTTCGGGAATGATGCGACGGTATGATATTATTGGGCGGGATGGTGTACAGTTGGGTTTTGTCTGGAGTATGTGGAAGATCGGGAAATGATCGGAAATATCCGTCAGAAAGATTCCAGATAGAAGGTTATTTTCGTGAAAATTTATAAATATGTTGTCTATCAACGTTGCGGAGTGACATTTAACTCTAGTTGACTTTGTTATTTGCGGGAAGAAATAGTTTGATTTCATCACTTCTGGAAAATCTTTTGACGGGCCATGGACATCGGTTTTAAAAAGATCGATATTAAAGTCGCCCATTAGGATACATTTTTTTTTCAATATCAGATGTTTTGAGAATGGAGGTAAGATGGCGATTGAAGATGTTAACGTTTTTCCCAGGAGGTCGATAAAAAATGCCAATTATGTATTTGGTATCATTGAATTCCATTTCCAGTTAAAGGGATTCAAATTCACCATCGTCATCCAGGAGTGACAGGTCGTCGCGTATTTTACATGATTGGATGGTATCTCTTACATAAAGAATAAGCCCACCTCCCCTTCTTTTTTTCTTGGTGATGGATATGGCTTATAACCTGGAATGTCAAACAGTGTTCAGTGGCTGGATCTAGCCAGCTTTCTGAGAATCCGAGAATAGAAAATTTGAAGTGCAGGTTGTGGGTAAACCCAGTAATTTCAGAAAAGTGTTTCTTTAGGCTTCTGGCATTCAAGTGAAGGACTGATAGTTATGATTCCTTATTGTTGGAGGTCGTTAGCTTTGGTTCTTCAGCGAAAGATGTCTCAGTATAATAGTTTGACTGATGTATATCGATGTTCTTCCAGTGGGATATTTCGTATTCGTTGTCGTCTATTGGTGCTTTCGTGTGTTCAATATCATTTAGATCAATTGGATTAAAACATTTGTCGTCGATGAAACTAAAGTCTGGGGTTCTATTAACATCGAAAACTTGCATTGGCTTCAGGGATAATTTCTTCGTTAGAGAAAGGGAGGAAGGATATAGGATCCGGGAATGGAACATCCTCATTACACGCGTCATCGTGGTCCATGGTGATGAATACGGTTAGATGCAGTGTAATCCAGTTTCACAAAACAGAGGAAAATAATAGCACTTGCCCAGCGGAACTTCACAGTAAACATATGCATAGAACAATAACAACGTGCTAACTGACCTTCAATATGTCTAAATCGGGTCAGCCAGATGAGACTATTGAGATCAGTCCGGACCAGGAAACGTCTTCCCAGCAGGTAATGCCTAAAATTCCGTGTGAAAGTAACTATAGCCAGGAGCTCCTTCCGAGTGGTACAATAGCGTCGCTGAGCCGCAGTCAAATTGCGGCTACCATACGAGATAGTTCGCTCCACACCATCCTGTACTTGTGACAGTTCAGCACCAATTGCCGTATCTGAAGCGTCAGTATCCAGGATGAATGGATCGTCTGCAGTGGGAAAAGCCAACACTGGGGCGGTCGCCACAGCAAACTTCAGATCTTCGAAAGCTTCCTGATGCATACCATCCCAAGTAAATATAGCTTTTGGACCAGTCAAGGAGTACAAGCTGTTAGCCCGCTTAGCGAAATCGGAAATGAAGTCTCGATGGTAATTTATAAATCCCAAGAAGGATTCTACCTCAGTCCGATGTCTTGGCAATGGCCAATCTGTGGCTGTTCGGATTTTACTGTCGGTGACGGCTATTCCGGCATTACTAACTTTTTTCCCTGGGAACTCCACTCTCTTTGGAAAAGAACACACTTACGGGGCTACAGTTTTAGCTTATGGTGCCGAAATCGCAGCAACACCCGCCTAAGGTTGGCAAGCACTTCCGCAAACGTGCGACCAACAATAATGACGTTATCAATATAAGCCAATGCTTCTTTCCATGTCATGCCTTTTAGCACGTGCTGCATGGCTCTTTGAAATGTCGCTGTGGCATTGCAGAGCCCAAAACCCATACGGACGTGTTCGAAAAGTCCATATTTCGTAAGGAACGCTGTTTATGCCGGTCGGCTGGGTCTACAGTTATTTGCCAGTACCCTGCTGCGAGGTCCTGAGTACAGAAATACTCCGCCCCACGCAGGGTATCGAGACAGGCATCGATCAACGGCAACGGAAATGCGTCTTTGACAGTATTTTGGTTCAGTTCCCGATAATCGATGCAATATCTCACAGATCCATCCTTCTTCCGAATCAGAACGGGAGCTGATGCCCAATCTGGTTCCAAAGGTTGGATTACTCCAGCCTCACACATTGCCTGGAGATGTTTTTCTTCTTCTTTCTCGAAACCAAGAGGAGTGCGTCTCATTCGTTGTCTCACTGGAGGGGCAGTCCCGGTATTAATGCGATGCTGTGTATCCAGGAAGTTCCCATGACTGGCAAAAACATCCTGAAACTCACAGAGTAGATCTTTCAGTTCCACAGCCTGGTTCACCATAGAGCTTGGTCAGGTGGTCAGGAAGAGTTGTTTCCCCTACTGGGGTAGACACCCCCTTCACTTCTGCCGTAACAACTGGAACTGTGGAGGTACAATCAGGTTTGGAGACATCCGTCACAGAGTCGGCGTCTAAAATCTCCTCAATCTCCACTGCATTTCCGATCCAGGTATCACGATTCAGAGTGATCTCGCAATCTCCAACATTCCGGAAGCAAATTGGCACGATCTTGGAACCCTTCACTGCCACTTTCGGGATCAACAACTCCGGGTGATCGTGTATCGGCTCAATGATATAGTCAGCTGTTGAGGTTTGATCCATCCGACAACAAACAACCTTTGCACTCTGGGATGGGATGGTCACCGTCTGATCAAGGGAAAGTCGGCGTATGGGGACCCTATCCCCAGATTCCCGGCTCTTACTTAAAGCGGATACTAGAACATCGCCAATGGTTAGGACATTCCTATGTAGGTCAACCATACACCCTCGGAATGAAAGGAAATCATACCCCAACAGCAGATCATCAACAATAGGGGCGACCACAATGTCCCAAAAACAATCCACCGAGGACAGGCGCAATGGAACTCCTTGGACCAATTTACCCCATTCCATATTTCCACGGAAAGTACCAGTCAGACGGATGGGAATAGTTGGCAGATCCTTTATTCCCAAACGACGATACAACTGTTCTCTCATTATCGTATCTACAACAGCTGCCACCAACACTTGAGTTGACCATCATGGGCACCGTCATGGTCCAATCACCCGTTCTGGCTACATTTACGTCCCGAATTGTCGTTGGAACATGTGTCACATCCCCCGGGTCTAATGTTTCCTTAGCCAAATGGTTAACAGGCTCCTTGCCTATGTCTTGAAGGCTATGACATCTTTTGACATGCACGCAGAAACACGAGGGCCTTGGATCAAACTGGCCCCTTCAGGGTCCAGTATCTCCTTACAACTACGGTCCACTCCCGTATTAACAGGAACAACTATCTCTGGCAATGATTGACCATTCAATTTTGACAGGACTGGGAATCGGTCATCTGCCCCAGCCCTCACCCATTTAAAGGATTGTTAGCCAGTCCATGGGAGGACTGAGCAGGAACTGGAGGAAAGTTTGGGCATTCACGGCTGATGGGTCCTTCCTGCTTGCACGCAAAGCAAACTAAAGATCTCCTCGGACTTGAAGACCGACTGGGACTGTTTGACCTCGTCTGCGAAGATGGGGATGGACTTCTGCCCCGAAATCTTGTCCCCGGCACCCATAAGCTAGAACCAGACGTGCTAGGACAATTGGTACGCCAAAGGCCCCTACCACCACAGTTAAAGCAGGTCATGTCTGCCAAAGCTGATGTGGCAGATGGGATCGATGATCCAGCACGAGACACCAGGGCCTGAGAGGCTTGAGTGAGTTTGCTGGTGACAGATGTTAATGCCGAGAGGACATCTTTTAAATCTTCTGCTGGAGTTGCCGAAGAATACGGACGCACTGGTGACGAATCAGCACCCACTGTGAAAGACACCTGACGGGTAAGAACAGCCTTTCCCCCAGGGCTTTTTGTTTGTGAATAGAAGCGGTCACATACTCAAGAGCTGCTTCTACAGTTTGAGGATTCTTTTTCATTGCCAACAGGGCGGCCGGACGCTCACGACAACCACGCAGGAAATGTTCCACTGCAATACTGTGTACAGCCATATCGTCAGAATCAGTATACCCGTCGCGTGTTAATTGTAAGCACCTATCAGCAAAATCCCCCAAGAGTTCATCGTTGCCACGTTCCTCACACTGAAGCCTCCGTCGGACGGATGCTGGTGGTTCACGCTGCCCATATAGGGTCTCCAGCTCAGAAACCAGACGATTGTAGTCTGACGTAACTGCAAGTGAACGACTGCGAACGGAATCGACAGCTTTGCCACGCAGGCACTCCGTATGTTTTTCAAGACAAGTCTTTCTTGTCCATTCATAACGTTTGGTCATTGCCTGGAATTGAAACCAAAACGAATTCCACTTTCCAGATTCACCCCAAAAAGTTTCCATTTTGGGAGGAGCTGGAGTACGATGTCGTCGTGTAGCTGGACTACGATGTCGTCGTGGGGGAGCTCGCCTGGAATGTTCTTCCATGGCCCGATCAGATTCTTCAGAATCACTATCCAAGTGAGGGTCTCGTCTTGCATAATGATCCCTGCCACGTCCATAGCTGGTCCTATGTCGACTTCCAAGATGGTTTTCTAGTGAATCCCTTTCCCCGCCAGAAGCCCACTGATAACCCTTACTATGGTAACGGCCCTCAGTGGAATTCTCAAAATCTGGCAAAGGCTCATGATCTCGCCTAAAGAAAGACCCCCGAGAGTTGTTGTCCACTCGTGCACGGACACGGTCGACTTTAGAAGTGCTGAATGATTGTTAGGCAAACTGCGTGGTATCGGGAACTTCCGGTTCAACAGCAGTCCGCCCAGATTGGTTACGCATCACAAGTCCAAGTGCAGTGACAAGGTCAGCAACATTATAGAATGCGATTGGTTGTTCATTAACCCTGTCGTGCTCCGGGACTAATGTCTGGGCATTAGTACGAGGATGAACAACACCAGAGGAATCATTACTGCCATGTGGTAGTGACCCCTCACTGTGACCAGTACCCACATTACCCATTTGGTCCACCTCTGCTGCAGGTAGTTGTTCTGGATTGCCTGCAAAAAGTTCATGGAATGGTTCTTACCAAAACCATCTCTTAACCCACATGGTTCCCTATTAATAGACGGGAATGGGGATTTACTTCTATGGATATATTGATTTCCTTCATAAACCACACTAACCGGAAGATTACCAATCATTCCCTGTATCCATTTACTCTGATCAGGAATATTCCTGATAATTGGCTTGGCAGATTTACATTCACTATCGGTACCATGGTCCGCCCAGTAGTCATAGTCTTGATCCTGCGATTGGGGCCCACTACCATTAACTGAAGATAAGGGTTTTTCTAGAGAATCACCACCAGTTTCCTTAATTGGTATCCTACGACCCCTGAAGTTTCTTCAACCCCCTAGCCCTTCCCTCCCCATCACCTCTGATTTGCATTAACTATTCTAAGGAAGCCCTACTGAAATCAATGGGTGTGACGTTACATGCCATATTGTTGTAAATTATTAGCATGCAAAACAAACAAATGAAAAACGCAAATAAGGTGATATATGGGTTAGGCTCAATGACATTCATCAAACATGACTAGGTTAGTTCCTAACAAGTCAAGACAACAAACTACTAGTTGACAGCACTCACTTTTCTTTTTAAATCGGCCACTTTTAACCGATACTGTTTTTTTGTCAACACTCAATCGCGCAAACATGCACAATCTCATACACAATACTGCAGAAATTTCAACAATATCGAAGTATATATCAGATTATCCAAACTGATTGGTCAAATAAAATAACTTGTGTGTATGTGCGTGTACAAGCTACACCCAATACAAAAAAAAACAATATTTTTTTCTTGTGTGTGTGTGTATATACCCGACCCGGATAAAAATTTACAAGTTAGATATTTCTCAAATATACAAGATCCTGAATATGTTTTGATATAGATATTGGCCTCAGAAAACCAAACAATGGCACAACATCAACAAGGACTAATATCCTGTCAGATGTTAAATCATCATAGGCCACGACTGAGCCTACCGGAAATTTAGCAAACCGTGAAAGACAAGTAAAATATTATCCAAAATGTGTTTGACTTGCATTGTTCTCTACTAATTAGGTGCACTACATGAGTAGTAAACCAATAGATAACCGTGTGACAAATACCACAAAAAAATAATTTAAATTTCAATATTGTCAGGATGGAAATGTAAATTCAAATTTCAGATGATTGAAACAATTTTATGTATCGATAGATGGCCAATTATAAATCGAGTAGCATCCTGTACAGTGGATTCAGCATGCAAAGATATAAGAAATGAACAAACTCCTCACTATGCACCAAAACAACCAACCGTTAATATTGGAACAGGTGAAGGGTTAGTTCATCCTTTTTGACTCTACATGGTACCGTATGTAGATAGCGGATGTTAGCGGAAACAACTGTCCAAGCGAAAGGAAATACAAAAAAAATAAAACAAAATAATAATAAATGACGTAATAATTTTTTTTCCAATTCTCCTTGCCTGCTTATCGATACAAAGTTCAGGCAGAATAATTCACAGATCTCGTATAGTTCCAATAAAACAAATTTAGAACTCTCAAACAATCAAACCATCTATACATGGTTCAGTATATTTTATACTATAAATATCTCAACAGTGAACGCCAAAGGTGCAACCAGCGAGGAATATTTCAGAAAATTTCCACAAAAATCATGTACCGAAACAACAACAACATGTGTTACAAGTCAATGTTTGTTTAAACGAACATGGATTCGTCCAAACGTTTGGCTGTACATGTACACGACAAATTATTTCAGAACACAATTTAGTTTAGAACAATCATTTATACCACGTTTAAACTCCGCAACGAACGGCAAGAAAATATACAACAAAAGGACAAATATAGGGACATATACAAATGAAAGCACGTTACCCGCTGGGACCCGTGAATGGGACCAGCCCGACTTGAACTAAATTCAAGAAGCCAATTTGTCTACAGGACTTCTACCGAAAATAAAACAAGAATTTGGAGAGTTGTTTCGACCAAAATCAGCGGACAACACGGCTTAATTTATTATCTGGTCTAACAGACATAAATTCACCACGGAACTTTATATCAATGTACAAAAATCCGAACTGATTTAGCCTCACACAACCGGCTAAATTTCCCCGAACTTTTTCAGACAAAAAATGGCGCCTCGAAAAGTCACAAAACGTAGGTTCATTTCGCTCAGTTCTGACACCAAATGATGAAGTTTTCCTAACCTTATTTTAGGAATACTCCTCAAGTTTGAGTAAGCAGATTCTTACCCTGAATAATGCGCCTCAAGGTCTTGAGAACCTCAAGCAAGCCAACTAGTGAAACACGTCTTCTTCTGGTAAGCTCAGTCAATCTAATTCGTATTTCCTTCGTGCCCACAGCACTGGCCGAATAGTGCGCAGGCGCTTAGTGCAGGAGAGGACGAGTCTACTTTCCATATATAGGTAGAACAAGGCCAGTCCACACATGACAACCGAAAGCGGTCTAGCGAGTATATTGCATACATACACCCGGGGGTGTCACTACAACAATACTGTGGAATAGTCAAAATATATGAAGAATATGTCATATCTAATTGTTTATATTTACTACTTGATATAAGCTTACGAGTCCGACATGTTACACAAATATATGGACAGGCAACATCGAAACAAATCACAATTTACTAAACCATGGCCCATTCCGGTGCTATGATATATCCATACGTAAAAAGCCGATATTTGACATGTCAAACAATAATGATCTGTGCTTCTCATTTCTGTGTTGACTAATACACTTGTCAATTGAATCCCCACCCCCACCTCCAGAGATGGTGGGACGTGGTGGGGCTAAAACTGAATAAGCCGTGAAAAAAATCCCCCGGGATGTGAAGTATGACCGGGATAAAGATAAACCAGGTACCGGTAAACAAATAAATATAGCTTAATAAAACAATAAACATGAATCAGTACAAATAATGTGAATAAATAGAAAACAATAAATATGTTTCAGAAGAAAATTATTATCAATAATAAATCATATAAAACAATAATCCTCACACAGAACAGTTTGGTTCAGAATATTGGGGAACTGCTATCAATATGTAAGCAAGAAAAGGTATTATTTCATGTGTGATTTAAATACAGCTCTTGCTCCACCTCACAGCTTTAGAAAGAACTTTAATAACATTCCAAATGGAAGCATACCAAATTAATAAGATAAATTGATCCGGAGTAAATGTTGTATTGGCAATATGTTGAATTTCCTGCACAACAAGGTGCATTCGTTTTGCGCTTCGTGCCGCGTAAAGTCATTAGCGATCCAATTATCATTATTTAGAATCTCATATCACAAATTAATCGATGAACTAGATCAAAGTATTTTACTTCAACAGGATTCTGATGAGCGTGCATTATGAGAACTCGCGCAACAACAACAGCTCCATGTCGTATGTGGGGCCGATACGACGGGACCACATACCTTCAAAACCAGTTTTTTTTGTGGGGGGGTCGGTGGTATTAGGGTGAGGTGTCAAAATATTGGATCACTAAACATAACCCATATTTATATAAAAATACACAAGCATGGGCTTATGTATACAGACCCCATATTTCGACGCTTCATCTTAATACCACCGCCCACGCCCCCCCCCCCCCACAGCTCTTGTTCTGAGGGTCTGTGGATGGGACCAGTTGGGTCTATAGTCAAAATGCCCCACAGGGTGGGGATATGTTGGTGACAGGGCATTGTCAAATTAACCATATCCCCACCATCTCCGGGGCTGGGGGAGTGGGAGACTCAACTGACAAGTGCATAAACGTGTGGACTAGACTGACGCGTCAGAACCGAAAATAGAGAAATTTTCTTACCAAAGCACTGATTTTTAGGATAATTTAGAGCGAAATGGTGACAAGGAATAAGCTGATATAAAAAATCTATGATACAAGGAAGTCCGTTATCTTTACTCGTATAAATAAAATTAAAATAAACGGAGCGAAAGGGTGAGTTCCACTGACGTGAACAAGAAATTTTGATTTAAGAAAACAATTCTAGCTCTAGGGAAAAAATCTCATTTAAAGAAAATGATGCGATATGCTTGCATATTTTAATCAAAGTAAGACAAGTTTTCTCTCCTTAAATTAAGATTTCTTTTCTTATTCCAAGAAACTTTTTTTCACTTAGAAAGAAATGTATGGCAGTGTACACACTAATGTCTGTGTTTTACCGTGTTTGCCAAGCAAATGGTATCCTAAATTTATATATTGGAGATATTAGCCAGTATATTTATTGATTAATTAGTTTAATTCAACTCAGTTTCGTATATATCACGTCGAATTCGACATTAGCTCCGTAACTTCATCCATAGGTAAAGCTGGAAAGACAACTTACTCGCTCGATTGATATGCATGCGCAAGCTGACGTTTTTTATCCCAGCAATAATCTCTCTCGAGTGTTGGAGTGGGGCCGATTTTAGCCCGGGCTAGCCTCTTTACTTGAGATAACATCATCAATCTGCAACCTCCAAATCCGTTATCTTTATTCTCGTTTGGTTACGAAATACGTCGATTTGAGTGTAATAACTGTAAACGCCGACGGCGTGTTCGCCGACGATCGTACAATGTTGGAAGTACTGCGCGGACACGAAAGATTCATGAGAGTGATAGGGACATAGATAAACAAACGCACGTGCCCTGTCAAGGGCAACAAACAATGGCAAACTTCAGTTATTCTATAATCACTATGAGCAATTTGCTGCGGGTATTCGAATTATACCGTTTGGAAATTATGCATATCACTCCCGTGTATCATATGTGTAATACTGATGAGGGATTTTCAAAAGAGATGATTACAATTTTGACAACGTAAACTAGCCCTTTCTCGACAGCAATATTCAAGTGGGGTCTGCATATGGCGTATACCTGCATATGACCTTTCAAATTGATTTCACACGTGTACAAAAGACCGTGTACAGAATCCACATTTTGGCAGGCGACATTAGGCCCGCGACATTTTGGCCCGCATTATTTCGGCAACATGTGATAGGTACAAATTTCTGCTCGCGACATGTCGGCAGTCATTTTTGCCTAAACTTTAAATATAATTTCAAATACTGAAATAGATAGGACAAAGAAACTTACATATTGGTGATGTATTACTTACCGATTAAACATGTACATAAATGTAAATGTTCAACGTTGTTAGCTTCTTGTAGATGAATTGCTTACAAGTGTCAAAAACAATATTGCAAGTGCTGTATTATGGGGCTTAAATTGCATCATTTCTTGCCAACTTTGTGCCTATCTAAAAGTGTTTTTCTCTCTAGCTGCAACGTAGTTCATTTTGTCATTCAGGTTTAACTTTGTGTTTGGTTGTCAATTTAGAATATATATGTATGCATTTATGATTCATAAATCACCAACATGTAAACATGAACATGCTCTTTTTTCTATCTGGTTTAGTGACTTATATTCAATGTCGTTCACCGACATGTCCTGCCACGACTCTTTACCGTTTCTTCTTTACAGGTCATATAGACTTCCGGTCCGCTAAACCCATATTTTCGTGATTGATTGAATCTTCGTTACAATAGCAACCGACGAAGTTTACCATTGGGCAACATCGGAATGATGTGCATCAATTGATAACTCGATATGGGAGGATATTTTAGATGTATTGTTGGCTGTCTAATTCACTGCCAATGGAACGGAAGTGTCTCATCGATCGAAAATGTGTAGTTTTAATTTCTAATTCCTCTATATTTGTTTCAATGCTGTGATTCTTTAATATCAACACCTGTCACTCCATCGAAGATTTATATATTGTTTAACGATTTCAATTGATATTTACTGATTATTGCGGCTGGTCGTTCAGACATTTTTTTTTTTATTTAAGACCGTTTGTCGAATATCAGTCGATAATAAATACTGACTTTTAAAACATAAATCTCGTTTGTTTTCAGTTAATTAAGGATTGATTGTGATTTTTTTAAGTTCATTGGGGTATTGCACAGCGGGTTTTAAGTTCATAAACCAATGAACGTAAAAAAATCACACTCAATCCTTATAAATAAATTAATCAAGCAAAGCTAATCCAATAAGAGAAGAAATTGAATGTGAAACGAACGAATTCTTCCGTTTAATTCTTGTAACAGTACAATACACTGCCCGTATAAATACAGTCAGCAAAGTTCGTAACTCCTAGCAACGTCTCGGTGCACGCACACTTCACTCGGTCGGCCTAGCGCGGTTCAAACAGTTTTCAGTTTGACAGTTTGTTGCACATTGTGTAAGGCGCCATTGGAGGGAAATCTTCTCAGCCAGGGATAATTATTTAGGTCAAGAAAACTGAAACACACAAGAAATTCTGCGAAGGAAGAATGAGATATGAAACCATGCAGAAGAGGAGAAATTACTCGAGTTGAGTTAGCATTCAGAGCCGACTGATCAGCCGACTGGGCGATGAATTTTCGTGCTGTTTTAGGCATATATACGGAGGACGATTTCACTGATCAATGTGTTGTTCTGAGTTGGGGAAATTCTCTGTCGCAGTTTATGACGGAACTTTCGTCCTGACGATATCCGCTCAGATCAATAATGTGACGAAACTCTGCATCATTCATCGCCTGTACCCGTCACACGTGGACTGAAGTGTAATCGAGGGAGTGTGCTATGTTGTGTTCGAGCGGACGCATAAATTTGTGTGATATCAGACAGGAAACGTGAACATTGATATTCTTTCACACATTTCGAAGTGTATACAAATCTGGTGAACTGATTGTAGCTTTTATGATCAGCGATTGAACGATGATGTTGCACTCGTAGCCCACCTAGCAGATTTTGTGGAATCAACATTCTGCAACAATCCCCCCCTTTGACTGGAGGGATTTTATCAGACATCTGCAGTACGGAACGATATTTGTTGCATACATCCGCTTATCGTGGCAGTCCGTATAATTTGTCAATTTTTGTGTTTGGTTTCGTGGGAGAGGAGGACATATTTCCTTTGATTTCCATCAGCGCAAAACTTCCCCACCCCCGACCCGCACCACAACAGTGAAAGCAGGTGGATGAAATTCCACTCCACGGGAACGGTAACGAATGACTGGAATATCTTACCAAAGTCTAAGGTAGGATGTGGGTTTCAGGAGTTCACCGGGTGTGATAATTTCTTTATAATGATTTGTGATGATAGTGGGTAAGCGAAAACCTAATGTCAAGATCTCGTTCAAGGTCGCGGAGATGTCCATTTATTGCTGATCAGCTGATTTCCAGGACAGACAGACATTATCTCGGCTCTTTTCTCTTCGAAATTCTTGTAATTTTACAAGCAATTTTCTCAATACAAATAAATATTTAAATTGAGTCTTTCCAGTTGGTTTTAGAGTTTTCTGTTGGCATTATTTGAGCATTACTATGCACTAAAATCTGAATCGATTTACACGACGTCCAGTGATCCAGTACTATTTATGGCAAAAAAAGTAGTGCAGTTGTGGGCGTGGCATATATTTTTAGATTCATTGAAGTATGAACAGAAAAATTTAGTGCTAATCAGCCAATCAACTCGCTGGATTTACGAACAGTACGGGGAGAATTTAATTATTTCGTCGTACAGCATACAGATTTCTCAAGTATGCGGAATACTGTAGAATATCTTCACGTGCGATACGTGTAATATGCATAGTTTGTTACGAAATGTTATTCAAATTGTGACATAGTTGTCGCGAAGTCTTCAGAATCTAGTTTGTTACACTTTGCGACCAACAGTTTTGCTACGCTGATGTGCTCACATTAACTAGTCACTGCTCGTTTTACATGTTTCGACAGGAAACAATGAAAATCGAAGGAACCAAACAGGGGAAGAGACGATGGGCACTTGCTGTGATTATAAGTAGCCTGGTGACAGCTGTGGTGGTTCTGGCAGTGGTTACCTCAGTTTTCTTTGGAACCAAACTTTGCGCCACACAATCAAAAACGGATCCAGAGGTATTTAAGAAATTGTGTTTCAGGGTGTTTCTTAACATATAATGTTCAGAATAGTAAATTATTACACAGTCAGAACACTAGTGTTGGCCCTACACCCATTTTGGTGTTGAGGGTGACATCATCATTTTCAACACTATTTTATGGTGCTGACCAATTTGAACACTAAAAAAGGGTGTTGAGGCCAGTTCAACACCAAATAATAATGTTGTTCAATGGCAAGTGATAATACTGGATCAACACAAATTAATGCTGTTTGCCAACACCAATAAAGATATTGAAGACATATGGTGCAGGCCTAAATTCAACAAAATGTATTGGATAAATAAATAAATTGCCTATGGATAACAACTTCTAGTTTATTCAGGACGACGTTTCGATACAGGTACTAGTATCGTTCTCAAGTCATTGACTTGAGAACGATACCAGTACCTGTATCGAAACGTCGTCCTGAATAAACTGAATACAGATGTTTCATATAGTGGTAACGTTCTCAAGTCATTGACTTGAGAACGATACTAGTACCTTTTATCGAAACGTCGTCCTGAATAAACTAGAAGTTGTTATCCATAAGCAATTTGTTGATTTATTTACTTCTCAACTTCCAAATGACACTAAAGGAAACCAAAATGTATTGGTGTTGAGCGTATTTTGTGATTTTTTCCAGATATGTAAAATCTTCGGTTTCTAGTGTAATTGGATTCTGATGATGAATTAATTTGTTTTATTAATTCACTCGAGAGTTGATGGTGCACTCACTATTGAAAATCTATCAACAAATACGGCTGTCACAACACCAGTTTGATAAAAAAATATATGTTGGAACGTAAATACATTAAGATTTAAAATTTTCATTTAAGGATCAGCATGTTTCATATACAGATAAACAACTACTAACTTAAAAGTTCACTATTGGCTAGGTTCGAAATATGAAAACTACATCTCTGAGAATATTAGCAATCAACCCATTCATCAACGCTGGCGTACACAACATATATGCACCGAAATGTTACTCTATCATTTACGATTATTTAGCAACTCGGGCCACCACTACTATGACAGCACTGATACACTTTCATTAGCAATTTATAAATTTACAGTGACACCTCAATGGTATTGTCATCATTAAACATGCAGTGAAAACGTTACTCTGTTCATGCATTTTAATGCACCAATGTCCAAAAAGACTCGGATCCATGATACATATAAAAAACACCTCAACAAAAGTAAGTTTCGCCCCAAACATTGGCTAATATTTTTGAAGATAATTACGCGATTTTAACGAGATTTCTCACAGAGCATCTGTTTGTCCAGCGCAACAATCGGGGAAAAATGATTACCCTGTGGGTGGTGCCATGCAATGGCAGTTTTCACAATATCAGGCGACTCTGTCACTCAAAAAGGGATAGCGAGCATGTTAACGCTTATTGTCACCGGTAATTATCTGATGAAAAATATATCACACATGATGTATGACTAAATCCTTGATATATCCACTAATTAAACGGTGGCCTACATGAATTTATGGCGATGTTTCAGGTCGTTCGGAGAAAACAATCTATAAATCTTGTGACAAGAGGTGAAATTCTGGGTCATTTCGCACCCATTAACACAAACCCATTTCCCATGGCTGCAGCATTAGGTATCACGTGTGGGCCCGAAACTCCGATTGGCGTTAAGGTTCCCATCAATGGGGATGAGGTATCTTCACTTCACAATGATGCCTGCCCAGACCATCACGCTGCCTTCTCCAAATGCCACCACAGATTGCACACATAATTCAGCATGCTGTTCACCACGCCGACGCCCCACAAGCTTCATACCGTCGATGTGACGAAGACATGCACGCATTTCTTCGGTGAATATAGCACATTTGCCCACTGATGCTTCGTCCAGTGAGCATGATCTCTTGCCCATTGGAAGGGTGCTCTCTTTTAACGTAATAACAGAAATGACTGCATAACCAGGCGACAATCAGGTAGTCCAGTAGCCTCATCACAGACTGGTCGCTGTCCCTCCTCTCTCCGGCTCTAGCATCTGTGTGTACCTCATTTCTGATGTTTGCTGCTGAAGTACAGAGCAATGAATAAATTGGCAATTCCGGAATACCGGTAACTAAAACATTCACATTTTTGCGTTCGAGCAATTGTTATCGAGTTCTCAGTTTGATTTAGGTTTGGTCAGCTCATAGTACCAGTACATTCTTCGATTGATGCGGCACAAACTTTGTTGAATCTCATCTGTTTCTGTTCTCGTTCTAAGCGTCAGGTATCTGATCAGACGATCCTGCCCTCCAGTTGCGATCTTGGGTCTGCCACTTCTCGGCACATCTTTGAACTCACCACTCTGCTGGAACTTGGCACGTAACTTTCAGATTGAATTCTGATTTCATTTGGACTGCATTTAAATTCCGACGATTGATATCTTGACCGATATCAGGTTAATTCATACAATAGAGACTTGATTGACAGTTCGTTTTCAGTTTCGCTACATTCATGCAATAACGATTTGATTGACAGCCTCGCCATGTTTGCTGATAGGTTAATTCCAACTATAACTACCTGACTGACAGGTGGAAGATTAAATTGCCATATGATTTTATTGAATATTTTGTGCAGATAAATTGTTTAGAAATCTGGAAATTCCACACACGAATGATCTTTTACTAGTTTTATTGGTCATCTAAAGTAAAATAAACATATCTGTGAAAGCTGGCTATATTACAAAATATATACCTATGCCTGTCTGCAGATCAAACTTTACTATCATTTCAAATTTAAAATATGCGCCTATCATGTCATTTTATTTTTCCGCTCATTGAAATAGACAACTAATTTAGTTTAACATACACTAAAAAGAGGAAACATGTTTAACGTTTCATTTTGAGATGGTAACATGTTAGATGCTTCATAATGCTACATGTTTCACTCTATTTTTCCAGAAAAAAACATGTCTCATAGACGTAACGATGGAACTATTTGAGAGTTGTGACATGTTTCACTCGCGATGGCGTCCCACTATAACGGTCCGAAAAGCTGTTTGAAACATCAACGCTGAAACACGTGCAACCGAGTTACATGACAACATGTGTCAAGAAAAGCGGAGTACATAAGGAGTACATATGTCTGATGCATGGACTTAGATACCAGGTCGTCTTCACACAGTTCGACAGAGAGCTTTAGCAATTTGCAAATAAAGATATGATTACCACTGGCTTTCAGATATTTATTTCTGGTCTTTAGCGACCCGGAAGATATATGTCTGTATTGTGGATTAATCGACTGAGCATTTTAATTGAATATTTGCATAACAATTTAACTCAACCAGGCCTAAGGTATTTGAGGCCTGCCCAGGCGCCATTTCACTCTACCCCTCTCCTTCCAAATATGTCTTTGCTCATTGAGATAGAGGTCTGAAACTTCCCACAACATAAGCTTAACTAAAAAGTGTGAAAAAAAATTGCAAGACGGCCGCTTTGAAGACTTCACAGTTACGTCATATTTCAAATATGCATTTTTGGTAGATCTTTTTGTAATATTTTCCCAGCCCAAATTTGGACTCTTCACTGGAACCTTACATGGCCGACATTTTGAATTTAAGAGTTTTCGCTCAAAACACATGGTCATATTACGACACACCAACAAATACATAGCAATGTTGCCAGAATAAAAGTGACACTTATGGGGCACTAATGTGAGCAGCACTGAAAGAAACAACAACTGTGTTCTCCGTGTGATCAAAGATACATCCAGTATTTTGAATTGTGAATGTGTAGCGCGCCAGGAGATTTTTTTGAACAGAGTCAATACGATTGCTTACATCATTACAGCGTTGGACGGGATTCGGCCTTAGTGGCATATATAAATCAGAAGGAGACAGAATGGACATTATTTTTCATACGTATTGGAATATTAAATAGTGTTTAGTGTCAACAATGCTTCTACTTCATCACACAATGTGACCACTGTTGCAAAACTCGAGACGAATCCAGCCCTTCAGCCCTTATTTTAATAATCATCTGCGATCCGTATTCCATACCCCAAAATGGAATGAAATTTCAGCCACCCCGAAACAGAAATAGTTAATCGCGAGTAGCATGTCAGGAAAAACAACAAGGCAGTATCATTCAGCAATTCCATATTTGTAGGCTAAGTAATATACATGTAGTACCCATGTTCAAAAATGTTTCCAGTGTGCCGGATTAGACATGGAATACAATATGGGATAATATTTTATCACAGATCAGACAATGTCGTGTCAACGGACCAATATGGTAAGTTGAGTAAATTATCTTGAACTTTTAAGTGTGAATCAGTGATATAAATGAATCAAACCTTGAGCACATTATTGGTATATGAACAGTTTTGACTCTATGGTAACGGGGTTCATATCAGGGATTCTGATGTACCAATCATGAATCTGTTTGAAATCATTATTAGGTTTGAGTTAACCTGAGGAGCAGTCTGTTTTACGTGTTTCTGTATATGGTTATTGCTTGTTCATACATGTTCCTGAGATAGACTTCCAACGAATATAAGAGAATAAAACTTGATGTATGTTGATTTTTGATGAATGTTTTCATTTCAGTACCGGTATCATGCACATGCCAGTCTGACAGTCTCCTGAAACACGTAAAGGAATGTAGACTGTTTTGAAACACTTCCAAGTTTGAGACATGTACAGATCCGTTTCACTTGTGACAGGTCTCAAAATTTGGGACAGAGTCATGTTTGGGCCTAGATGTTTCATTTTGAAACATGTAGTCGGCTCCAACATGTTTCAGCTTGAGACATGTATACACAAGACGTTTAAAAATGTAGAACGTTACATGTTTCAAACGAACACGTGCTTATTGAAGACATGTCTCATATTGAGGCAGCATTAGCTCATGTGAAAAAGACACGTGTTTCAATTTGAAATATGAAGCCGTTTTAATATGAAACATATACGTACTCACATGTCCCAAAAGTTGGGACAAAATCATGTTTCATTTTGAGACGTTAAACATGTCACCAATTTTTACAGTGTACAAATTATTCACAGGAATGTCGCAATTTCTACGAAGTTACAGAAAGAGTTGTCAATACAAAAGAGCGGGCACTTGTTTTCCACAAATATGACCAAATCACTGTATTGTTAGGTTGTCGGTGGGACCTTCATGTTCCAACGACGTAGCTGCAGGTGACGGCTTCAGAACAAAAGGCCATGCTTAATTTGCATTGACGATAACATCAGTAGGTTATTGCCCCTAATTTTATCGCTTTTCCCCGGGAATGCTAGGCGTTTTATCACAGTCACCGTGCCCAGACTAGCGATAGACTGTTCCCTTCACTCCAATACATTTCAACCAATCAGGTCTCAGTTTTGATACTGATTTGTGAATCTATGATGTACGTCGATATTGCCCACCCTTTGTCATGACACGCATTAACTGATATGTTCTGAATAACATAGTTTCTCTCTTCATTTCGTAACACGATAAATAACTGTTCGTTCGGCATGTCATTCAAGCTGCATGCAATTGAACGAAGCGCTGGCAACCGGCAACATGGATTTCGCCAACAAGTTGAATCCGCGACATTTACACGAATACTATTTTTGAGAACTCCCAAGATACATAGACCGGAGCCGAACATCCTACATCTGGACAATATATCTTCAATATTTTTGACATGTAGCCAATTTGGGTTGAATTTAATATCAGGAAGTATCATGTAGTTATGGACAGAAATACAAATAAAAGAGGAATTCAAGAAGGTCGCTTTATCCGAAAGCATCACCCAGTGCTTAGACCCATAAAGTTACCGGTCTCATTGTGTTGCTGGCTATCGTGCCAAGAAATCATTCAATTAAGAGTTCGAAAAAATACTCTGTCCCAATTATCCGAGTAGCATTATTTCTGCATTCATTTTGGTGCAAACGTTCGTCTATGCTCTTGTATATAAATGTTGCCCGCTCAAATGAAAAAAGTTCAAAACAAACGCTGCTGTAAAAAGAAATAACCGTATACATCTTGTCGCGATATGTATATATGCTGATTAACTAATCTTGCAAACCCGCCCTTTATTGTTTACTATTTACTTTTCATGATTTTGTCATACACAAGTATAGTATGCATTGTAAATATTCACGATATACGCGAAAGGCAAGTTCAATGTTGCGCACCAGGAGTAAGATGGGATTTATACATTGAATTTTTTCAGGTATTTTATGTTGAGATTTCTGATGACCCGACGCTAGCAAAAGTTCAAATCCGAAAGCTGGATCGGGTCATCATCACTGAGTCGCAGGGAGCTTCGGGAAACGTGGATCACTCAGTCACGCTACAGGACTTCAAAAGGGTATTTTTGCCTCCATGAACCTGTTGTCATATATGCTATTATATGTAATACATCACAAACCATTATAAGGGGGAGATTATGCGGGCACAGCATTCAACGAAATAGAATTTGTCAAAAGAATAAGAAAACAAAATACAATATCTCCAGAAAGACATGAGAGAATGAAAAGAATTCGGTCAACCCAAACCACAGGCTCTATGACTAAGATGACATGGGTATTCTTGCCACAATAAGCATGATAAGCATGAAACAGAGCCAATTGCGTTCTTCTATCCATTTTCGATTTGCGTTCCGTTCCGTTTGCTTTCATTTGAAACGTTCATGAATCGGAACGACGAAAGAAAAAACGGAACGGACCAAATTAAAAACTGATCGGAACGAAACGTGAATGGAGGCCGAACACCGTTGAACGATGAACGAAAATCGTTGAACGAAGAACGTTGGACGATCTTCAATGAACGAAGAACGGGTTAAATATTTGATTAATGTATTCTTTAGTAAACAATTTAAGGATCATAGCGAGAGCAGTACAGGAAGTGGGCACCCTTGCCGAAATCGCGTGGGATATACCGTAGACTTCACACTGATCAATAACGAATTGATGAGGGTTCGATTATCATTCGTTGGACATATTTTCTATCCAATATCACATCGAAATATAGATATAATCTTCCTGTTTTTGACGTTTGGATTGGATGCTACAATTGGATGAAGACTCGACACAGTACGGTTAAAATGGAATGAAAGTTCGATAAGGTAGAAGAAATATATAGTTTGTGCGATTCGTTTACGGTGGCCATTTTCAATTACATGTACACAAAGGAATACACCGAAGAAGAATACATCGAAGAGATGAAATGATACCGCGTAATGTGGGACAGGCGCGGGGTAGAAATGAAATAAATAAATAAATACTATATATACGTACGGGTATCTGCCGCGGTTTGGTAGAGTAAGTGGATGCCGAGTAAATGTGCATTTTTGTAGCCTCTCGAATAATCTTCAACCGTTTCAATTGCTAGACAATCGCCCCCAATTGCAGACACAAGTTGAGTATGTCTACATAATACAAAACTGTCAGGAAGAGTGATACGCATCTAACGATGAACAGAACGAAATAATAGAAGACAGCTGACCGTTGAACGAGAACTGGTGAATGAAAATCGTTGAAAGAAGATCGATAAACGAAGACCGATGAAAGCAAACCGAACGGCGAACGATGAACAGAAAGGACAACGCCCACTGAACGATAAATGGACGGAACGAAACGAAACGGAACGCGAAAGCCGCAAAAAATGGATAGAAGAACGCAATTGGGGTTAAATATGATATAACAAGTTCAGTTTATATTCGATGAGATCACGAAATACTGAAGTGGTAACGATTTGAATCGGTTGAAATTCAGCACAAGTTTAATTATAATAACTGCTCGCCTTGCCTGGTCGAATTTATGGAGGAAATGTGGTTGGGGTATTTCCTTCTTTCCCAAACTGCATGCTTATATCTGAGGAAGAGGGGTAAATTAAAATATAGTTGATTTTCAGCCTTCCCTACTCATTTGTTTATCATATCAAAACTATTTTACTATAGCTGTTTTGTTCAATAGAGAGGAAAAGTGCGTCTTGACCTTTTTTGCTTATGCAGAAAAATAACAATTTTCTCATGTTGAATATAACAATGTTTCAACAGGGTCTTCAAGCCGCGAAGGACCTGGACAAAGACAAATGCTTCGTCTTCGCTACAGATGGTCAATTTGAGTCCGCCCAAAGACTTGGCGAACGAAAAACGGTGAGGACCTAAGTGAAGCTAAATAACCTAAGCGTGCGTGTGATGTTTCAGAGGCCGCTTTACATTTGTGTGTAATTAAAATTGAATATAATGAAAGCGATTATAGTCAAGTTGTATCCAGCGGACCTTCTTCCAGAAGATATCGATGGAACTAAAGATATCACATGATGCACACGGTGCAGTTGGCACCTTAGAGCTTCATATCGAGTTTGTATATCAATTTCCGTAGATTGTAAGCCAAATTGGCCCAGATACTATATGTTTATGCAATATAATTAAAATTAAATTCTATCTGCTCCCCATTTGAATATGGCGCTTGCAGGGTCTAACCGTCTTACAGTAACGCGAGTGTCAACCAATCCCGAGAGCTCTTCATAGTGCTTTGAAGGGAACATAATGGTAGGTGCTTTTTGGTTGGCTAAGCCGAATCAAACGTCTTGCTGTTGGGGTATCTCCTGATGTTTTCGCCCTCCCGCCAGGTTGACACCATAATGACGGGTAGAATTATGGACTGGTTCTTGGCGTAAACCTTGGGTTAAAACTGAGGCGATGACCATATCCCCCTCCTCCGACTGCAAGTAAAGTAGTTAAAATGCGACCGTGATGTCATAAGACTATTAAATATTCGTGACCTGGGCGCTCTGAACACCAAATTCAGTTGAAATCAGTATAAGATCCTACATAGTGTCATATACGATTGGGGGGAATTGACAGGATATTAATTTAATAATATATGTTTATAGGGACAGCGTTAAAAATAAGTTTCAATCTTTACGGTTTCGACATGGTCTCAATATCCAATCTAACTCGCGATGATATCAATCATAGCAAGTTGGATATCATTCACAATTATGGCCATATTTACATCCATCATGATGTCATTGCCTTTTCCTACATCTGGTAAGTTCAAGTTGATCCGAGTAGGATATAACTTCTCCACTTAATCATCAACACTAACGTTTGATTTAGCTAGCTATGGATTGCTCTTTTACCTCATCAGTATATGAGCAGACAAATCTTCAAAGAGATAGGAACAGATGAATGGACCTCTACAGTTATTTTCACCGAGAAGTGTTTTCCCTTTAAAAGAACAAAACAGGTTTCGTAGAGCGGAGCTGACTTTCCATTCCCGATCAAACGAAAATTGTCTTCAAAATTCTTTTCCTGTAAATGTCAACCCAAAATTGAACTTAAGCGATTCTCACAAAATGAAATGATGAATCAACATGGGGAAATCCTTCCCCAGTTCACACCCCGCAAACTGCAATGTTTGAGAGGGATTCAACTGTCGACACATATCAGCTCGGCGAATGGGACAATACTGGAGAGAATTTTGGTAGGATTTTGCTGTTTTATACAACTACTCAATATAATCCTAAAATCGGAAACAATACAAATGAAAATGAAACTGGAATATCGAACAATTAAAACTGTGTATAACATGATGAATATTTTGTTCATCTGTTATAGCATGCCGATAGAGCGCTATAATTTGATCTCAAGTTGCTCAGTTCTCTCGTGATTCATGGCCTTGCATCGCGCCGTTCAGTGTTTTTCTAAGTTATCGCTGGTCCCCATTTAAGGATCATTGTGAGACCCTCTGTTTTGATGAAGTTTAATTTCTTTCCTGTGCCCGAAGCAACAAACCACACAGTGTGTATCTGCCTTAACATTTAAATACGGGGATACAAGAGAATCCATCTGGGGTAAACACCAATCATCGATCATGTCCTTTGTCACTTTAGCTTACCTTATATCGTTCGAGGTGAAGGCTTTCAGAAAACTAAGACTGCATTGCGTTATTGGATGTGTATATACATGATGACAACCATGACCATTCGCTTATGCTTCACAGAATTTAAATTCACCGACCGTTGTTGAGTTGGTGAATAAGACTGCAGTTCGTGATCCCGTTCCACCGGAACTCGTACATCTGGCTGTGGGTGAGAACATTGCCAACTTTTGCGACAGTCTCGACGTTCATTGGCTGAAAGACCCAGCTGTTTCCGGTAACTACCTGTATATTCTATTTATCGTCTTCCCGAAATAATATTGAGGTGTCGAGCAATTTTGCTGCGACTTTCAGTCTTAAAGCGCACGCACATGAGAGTGTCTTCCTTGACGTCAAGTGGCAGTGTTATCAACATTGTTATCCTCTCAGTGCACAAAGGAGCGAAACTGATGTTAAAATCCAATCTATAGTCTAAACCATAGAGTCGAATATCATTTTCTCTAGAGTGTAGATTTCAATACCTAGCTTCTTCAATGTTAATGATAGAGAAAGAGTGTATTCGATGAAAAGACACATAAGTATTCCAAATTCGGTATACCTCTTCGAAAGGCGAAATGAACTATAAACGTCTCTGCTCCCAACATAATTGTGGCTTTTTAGGGATCTAACAAAGGTGCAGGTAAGAAAAGGGACATTGGCGCTCATTCCAGGGGATACCTGTTCCTGCTAGTTTCGGGGATGAACAAGTCTAATTTGATGACAGACCATCTCTCTCCGTGACGTGTTACACTCGGTGTTCATCAACGGGATTGTAGCACACAAATCCCTTAAGCGACTTCCTGAAAGAATTGCCTCCGGGCATGATGTATTTCTCCATCAACTACGTCGATCTAGGCGTTTATGTACCGTGAATCTTGAACAGTGTTGCATTCAACATTAGGGTTTCCGTGTTCAGTCAGTTAAAGGATTCTCTATAAAAAATCTCTCGAACCAGAGACGACGTATATTTAAGTCTCCATTTGTTCAGGATTATACATGAAGGTTCTCCACATTGACGAAAGAATATTTTATTTCATTCCGAGAGTGAACAGGATTTTTCAATGCAAAATAATTACATGTATGACTACATCTTTCACAGAAATATCGTTAATGGAACATCCAAGACAACACTCAATTAAATTTAGCTTCCACGAAATCATTATTATTAAGCATTATTATATCAGTAATCAATTGTAATCTCTAATCAGGACAGCAAACTCGTCAATATTCAGCATATATTGATATACATAATGTTGTGTATGGAGGATTCTATAACACTTGCACCTATTAAACACTGATAACCGTGGAATTATTACACGATATAGGACGGTTAAGAAATTTGTGACATACGAAATCTACACCCGTGATCTTGACACGCACAGGTGTTCGCTCGGGAGAATCCATTTCACAGGGCGGGTGAAAATAATCTCGTCTGCCTGCATGTACAATCGAATAAACAAATAGAATGGAGAAACAAGACGTGCTTTCAGATATGAATTATCTAGAGAAGCGGGGATCGAAAAGTTCATGAGAGACGCAGATGATGAATATCTTCTTGCTGTTTTGATTGGGACACAACACGAGTGAGACCAGCTGAACAAAGGTAGATATTTCTCCGCTGACGATGAGAAATTAAGAGATCTGGCAGGCAAACCAAATAGGAAATACGGATATTTAAATGTATCACGTTCGTTCTATATTATAATCAAGTCTTATACATAAATACATCTAAAGATTACCCGTTACACCAATCATTGCTTGAGATCAACAACTGCCATGGTTCTGCTTCAGGCGGGTGTGTCTATCATTGATGTGATGTCGGTTACATGTACAGGCTACAGAAATTACAAACATGAACTATTTGTAATTTCACATCTGTTCTTGGTGGGGGTTTTTTCAAAATGCCAATGTTTCCAGTAGCACCTTGAACATAAATTTCGTTTTGCATTTACGTTTCACTGCTTTCCCTTCTGAGAGACCACATAAACTCGTCCAATGATATTGACACCCTGCCAACTGAGGCGGACGGCACATTTCAACAAAGGGAAGAAAGGTTGTGAACGTTTACCATATTTTTCAATCTTTCATTGTAATCTTTGTTGATTATCGATTTGAGTAGTGCAATAGAATAGAAATAATGTTTCCATAAGCGTGCTAAATCGGTAATTTACGCACGGTTAGTGTGGAAAAGTTCATAAATGTTAAGGCGCGGGCTTTGCCCTTGCCCGAAAATATAAACTTTTCCACACCAACCGTGCGTAAATTAACGATTTAGCACGCTTATGAAAACATTATTTCTTACATATTGTAGTAATATATCGCAACACGTCATATTTATTTCTTTAAGACCTGATTTTGATTCTATGCTTATAGGCATATTATCATGAATTGGCACTTTATTAAACAGGAGATCATTATTGGATGGGCTGTCCCAGATTCCCGGTCAAATTGATCGCATTTCGTCAGTCGGTTTAAGTTGACAGAGTGGCCCATGCATGCAAACAGTTAAACTGTTCTCGTCGGGTTGCGATCGTTCGTATGTGTTCTGTACTGTCTGCTAAGATCTAATCACATGTTTCTTTTTTTTTCATTGATCAATAGGTGAAGCTAGCCGCCAGAAGAGAGCCACGAATATCACGATCTCACGAGGCAGGAACGGGAGAATTAAAAAAATCGTAATAAAATGCTTAATGTGATGGTTTTGTACACTCATGGCCAGGTATTTTAAATTAATCCTCCTCTATCTGCTTAGCCTGCCCGAACACAGATATATACAGCGCATACATGACGGTTACCAATGCAATTAGATAACGAGTTCCAGTTCTCACCTCAAAGTGACAGAAATAAAACTTTCAGTTTAGTATATATTATACAAGTAAAGGTGTGTTCCTCAAATTTCTTCGAGTCCAATTAAACTGACGTGTTTATGTGCCGCCATGCACAAGTTCTTTTTTTCAATTTTCATTGTATTTTAGAATTTATTTCAAATTATAATGGGATGACTTTGAACACCCCAAATTGGTATTCATTAAATGTCCTTTTTGGGGTTATTTTAACGGTTTTATTAGTTTAAGTGCCAATTGTTCCGATCTATCTCACCGAATAACTATGTTTCTATAGATCTTTATATACATCATACTAAAGCGAAACTGCTCATTTTGCCTTCAAAATGAGTTGGACATTTTCAAAGAGATCCTTAATTGGATGGAATAAAGTGTAAATGCGTTTTATTGTTTGTCTGACTCTTTTTACAAACACTACAGATGTTCTGCAGCACATTAAGGATGTCCGCCAGTGATGAATCAAAGTAATTAACTTTTTGAATAATGTGTTGTTACATTAATAGTTGTGTAATATGAGGAAAAACAACGGAAAATATTGTTTTTATTTAGCTGTAGACACTGTTAAATGGAATGACCCATGCTTCATTTCATAACCCAGAAAACATAGGAAATAGCCCTGATTGTTTTCAATATTCATGAAAAAAATCATATAAATAGTATTTTACTTGTTCTTATATTCGAACAGTTTGAAGGTAATCACATTGTCTATCAACAATTTTCAAATTGGATGAATGTTGCTGTGCAAAATTCTCGACTAGAAGACTTTTGAAGGAAAACCCTATCTCTTAACCTAGGAAAGTGAGATAACCTATGGAGAAAACAGGCAAAAACATGGAAAATGGCCGCCACGGTCCAAAACTACCAGCGGACTACCTTAAATGCAACACCGTCTATTCTCATCAGAGCCAACTTTCCAATGGCCAATGGTATCATAGACTATGCGGAGTGCGGATTCGATTTCCAACAGAGCAAACGTTTCCTTACATAATATCTTTCTCGCCTCAAGTAAAATTGCATCTTAATTTCACCCGAAAGAGCCCTAAAAATAAAGCGTCATTCTTTTTAGAACTTGGGGAGCCATTTGAACTTGGAATCGTCCTATAAAGCTGCATAGTATTACCACTTTGTATCCCATAATGGACACATGTGTTACTTATAACACATTTGAGCAGAGATTTTTTCCTTGGCATCCATATAGCCATTCTTTATCTAAATCTAACTTTTTATGACTACGATTAAAGATATTTCACGACGAAGCTTGTGTTCTGTATTCATTGTCTCTTATCGTTAATTATAGCAAGCTGTATTATAATAACACTCCAAGAATGAGTGTCTTCAGCGAAAACAGCGAAACTCGTCACATATGAAGCTACAAATAACTGTCCAGCCTGACCTATGGTGGGATCAGACTGCCTTGGAAACGATGAAAATACCGTACTTTTCTGTGTTCATAATTACGAAACGAGTACGCGAAATTAAGTTTATAAACGAAGAAAAATGCGCACTAGTCCAATTCCAGTATATCTGTGCAACAAAACTGAAACCAGTAATACAAGATAATTAATCCCTGACTGGCAATCTGGCATTATCGAAACCTCTGTGTATTGACTAAAATAATACATGGTCGCCATTTTGAATTTACCCATGACACTGTATTTTGAGATCACGCAATTAGGCTCAAAACCACTCCGATCGTTTTGTTTCGCTCCGGAGATGGGGTAGAAAATTCAGTTGGAAGCACCTGGTAGTGACGGGGCGGTTGTCATAGGAGTTAAAGCTGCTGAACGGGCCCGGGAGATGGGACAGAATGACAGCCCACCTTTGAAGTGCAATATTGTCCCCACCGTAAATGCGACTGAATATTAAAAGTAGAAAGTCTATTTTTTTTATAGTTTCACATTTGAATAGTTTTGTGGTTCATATAATCATAAGAATAAGGCATCATTACTTTTCTAAATGACGGCTGATATCCTTTCTTTAGATTTGCATTATTCAAGCCACGAACTTAATAGAAACTACAAAACGAATACTTCTCAGGCCCATTTGAGAAGAATTCTCAACATTTTCGAAACTTTATTCTGTCCAGGAGCTATTCTTTTTTTTCTGTTTGTGGTGCCTGTCAGGGAAACCCAAACAATATATTGTATTGTAAACGTCACATGTATCAAATTCGGTATTTCATAATATTTGTACTAGCATTTGGAAGAATCGGCAAGTGTTATCCTGACACGACAAGAGATTGAATATCGGAAGTGGTCAATTACAATTGTTTATGTAGCCCATTACCATTTCTATCAGGTATAGGGAATCAGGGAGCTTTATCCAATAAAGACCCATCAATGAGGAGAATTATGCCGTTAAAAGTGTATGTTTACACAATTTAATGGCTGTTAAAAGCTTTCTTTCGAGTTTTTCAGGATTTTAAAGGCAAACTTGTATAAATCAAAGCCAGCTAAAATGTGGATTTAATGGTGTTATATTTCATCTCTTTGAATTATTATAACAGCAATTATTCGGGAAAATAGTGCATTTTGGTGCTTTGATGTAGTTTTAATGGTAATATAATATTTAAAGTGCTAATGCAGCGAAATTGTCAATTTCATTTTTATCATGAAATTTTACGGTTTGAGATTTCTGCTTTAAGTTAATACAATTTTCAAAGAGAGTTTTAACGAGTAAGATATTATATTTTGTTACGAAACGCAAGGGGGTTAGCAGATAAAGTGCGACATTTACGGTCGCCATGATTTCGTATATGTGACGTCATAAGTATGACATGCCGATCGACGAGCAAGCCAGCGATATGCGAAGCATATGGCGAAGGCCAATATCCATAGACTTAAATCACATTGTTGTTGAGTTAATACTGTTGATATCCATCACGGTCTTCGTATGGTAACGTGCCAGGACTGAAAGAAAGAATCTAGTCGGCCACGTGTCCGTGCATGATCAGTTAAAATGATTTATTTACCTGAATTCGTGGGCAGTTGGACGAATGCATGCAGTTACTATCTGATTCACATAGGAGAGAACGGGATTTTCGTGGATTTATCAGTTAATAAATCACATCAGCTGTCGAAACTCACAGTATATTCCAAACGCTGTCTATGCAATTATTTGTTATCAAAAATATTCCCCTGGCATTAGAAATTATTTTAAAAATCTCCAAAGTTTGTATCGTCTGAGTACACGGTCATGCCGGCAACCGGGTAAGTGAAACGATTAGTGAGCTCAGCTTTCTCCAGGCCATGCACCAACAGAATTTCAGAATACTACGTAAAATAGTAAATTAAAGTTTACATACCGAGAAAACTAACATTTCAAACATTTCAGCTAAAGAAGATTTAAACAACAACAAAACAACAAACAGGACAAAGACAACATTGAAAAACGAGTCTCTCGGGAGTATCTGAAATAAAAAATAAACATGAAATTAGTTCAACATTATCCCGAAAAAATTACATAATGCTAAAAAATTGTCTAATGTGATAATAAACGAGAAGGGTGTAAGATAATTTTACCGATAGCACAGAAAAATATATAAGACAAATATAAATTCTGATAAAAAAATATTATTCAACAATTTTGAATGGCTTTTTCTTTTCTCATACCGCACAAACTTATGAACAGTTTACATTTGCTTTCATAACCGATCATATTGTGGAATTCAAATAGAATATAGATCTAGAGTGAATGGAAGAAATTCTTAATAAAGCCTTCACTTTTTGCTCAAGAAAACCGGAATGTGAAATTGAAGACCGAAGACTGTTGTTTTTGCACGCGGACCTCGGCGGGAGCACTTCAGACGGGCCGCTTCAGACGTCGTGATAGATTTGGGCATTCCAATTTAGAGCATATAATATTATGTTTTTAGATCTAATTTAAAGTTGATTGTAATGGGAAGAAGAAAACATATCTCTCTGAGAATCTGGGGATAATGAAGATCGATCTTCGTTATTTTCTTGAAGTTGGGAATCCTTCCGTGTAATGATAAGTGATACACGGTACAGCCATATATGCATTCATGCAGGCAAATAAAATGCGGACACTGGCAGATAAATTTTATAAATATCGTACAAAACAAATTTATATAGATTACAGATTCTTGGTAATTAATATGATCAGATAAAAATTATAATGGAACTGCTCAGTGGAATTTGAAGTCATTTCTAGCCTGGTTGCACACCGTATAGGCTTTGCTCGGTCGCGGATGCGGGGCTTTTTGTATCTTCATTAGGTCCATACAAATTGTCTGTATTCATTCACAGGTATGTCTTATAATAAACCCTTGTCATACTTAATTTCCTGATGAACATTAAATTCAAAAATTTTATTAAACAAACCAGCATATTGGCCTCGAGGACGGGCTTGCCTCCCTCCAAACACTGTCCGCCATGCAGAGCCCAGACTCAAGCTGACCATCTGTCATACTTATGACGTCATCATATTTGTAAACAAAGCCAATGAAAACGGTCGCACTTTTAAGAGCACAATTGCACGCTCTTTTCCTTTTGAAATAAGAACTTCTCCTTGTCCGATTTTCCTCATGGATATAGCAAATGAATCACGAAAGAATAGCGAATCAAATTATTTAACATGAGCAGTGTGACTAACGTCACAGGACCTACGAAGTAGGGTTTGATATGATTGAACTGTGTACCTTGACCTAAGACTGACCATTTCCATTGTCGTAGGAGGCATTGAGACATGTTTGTGCCAATTTCGAGGTTT
>JAVTVY010007220.1:0-48344 GCA_036873755.1 Hanleya hanleyi | reverse complement strand
GACTGAGTTGTCTTGGGTAAAACGTAGGAGTTCCATAGGTGGAGGCCTACCAGGGGGTTAACCCCATTGAAGCCGTGTAGACCGGCTCCCATCATGCTATATAAGGTGTTTCTGCCAGTTGTAATTCTTTTATCTATCTCGTCTGCTGGGCCAGATTGCCGTATTATGCCGAGATGTTTCACAGTTGGGAGTTCGGCGATGTGTTTTTGGTTGATGGCAAGCTCTGGATGAAGCAATGGAGCAGCTGCACAGTGGAGCACTCTTGGTGGCGTTAATGATTTGGTGGTCGTGGTTTACTATTTCCTCGATGATTTTCACTTGTGCTTTTTCGGCATGCCGAGTAGTGGTGAGTAGTGCAATGTCGTCGGCACAAGTTGGCGTGGATAGATCAATGTTTCCGATGGAAAGACCGAGGCTAGTTCGTTCAAGGTCAAAGAGTAGTGAGTTGTTGTAAATTTTATACATCTCGCCGGAAAGGGAGCTTCCCTGTCTCGTTCCTTGTAGAAGCTGGAATGGACTGCTCAGCTGGTTGTTCCACTTAACGTGGTTGGTGGCGTCGTGGTAGGAATTGGCGATCAGTAGCCACATGTTGCCATTGATGCCACGCAGGTAGAGTTTCCTTAGCAGCTGTTGATGCCAGACGATGCCGGAAGCCTTGTGTGCATCGAAAGTGGTGAGCAAGAGATTTCCCCTTACATTTTTTGGCTTCCGCTTGGGCTTCTGTTATGATGAGAGCTGCATTGTTGTAAGATGATTTTTCCGTGAAGCCGCGTTGGAGAGGATGATGGGATGTCCTTAGTTGGGGCTTTATTCGCTGTAGGATGGCTCTTTCTAATACCTTTCCGATTATTGGGAGGATCGAGATTCCGCGGTAGCTAGCTGGCTCGTTAGATGGTTTCTCTTTTTTGAGAATTGGCGTGACAAATCCTTTCTTTAACGTTTGTAGAAGTAGTCCCTGTTTCGATATGTTGTTGATAAGGTCTGTCAAGAATGCTGCCACAGGAGCTTGTCCATGGATAAGATAAGTTCAGCGGTCAGGTTAAATATGTCGGGCGATTTTCGTCTATTCCATCAGGGAGATCCATCTGTATCACTGTGTGACAACGTACTCCAGATTAGTGCTCTGTACGGTGCAGATGTTAGGTTAAGTGAAAGGTAGGAGCAACGTCATTTCTGCTCCTACATTCCAGTTAACCTAGCCTCTAAACCGTACAGAGCACTAATCTGGAGTACGTTGTCACACAGTGCGTATGCGACTTGCGGCAAAGATAAAGAGGGGCGACGCCATGTCCTAGAAGAGTTTACAGATGCGAGACCACTTTTTCTCGAAAAAAACAAATACAGAAAAAAAACAACTAAAACTGTGAGCAGTTTGATAGCTTTCTGACTCCATGCTACCTTGCCCGGTCCGTTCGTCTATAGTATCCGGCCTTGTTTGTCAAACAATACAGGTTTATCGAGCTATGATTAAAACAAGAGCTTAATAGCGCATTATACCCGCAATATATTTGTTAAGGCTGCCGCTATGCGTGCTTATTGGATTGGCTTGGGCCTATGGGGGCCAAAATCGCTTTGTCACGAAGATTGCAAAAAAAATTTTAAAAAAACAACAAACAAACAGAGTTGGGACTTACGGTCACAGTGCCAAATGTGGAGAAGATCTTAACTAGTTATAATTTGACAATAATCATAATTTTGAGATAATGGTGGCCAAACAACAACAATTTCGAAACAACGAGATCTCGCGGTAGCAAAAATCAACTCCCAGGATGCTTAGCGCTGTCCCTCCATTTTCAATGGATTGAAATCGATGCCTTGGACCACATGCGCTTGTTGTTGATCAGTTATTAGTTATTAATATTTATATATACTCTCCTCCTACTCCATTGATGAAGTAGGAGGAGAGTATATATACATATTAATATCATAATTAATAACTGATCAACAACAAGCGTCTGTACCTTGGAGGCAACCACCTCGCTGGGGGTCTAATAGTACCCCAGCCATCGGTCAGATTTTTGGACCGGATTCGGGGCCTTCGCGCACATCGCCGGAAGTGACATCATATATAGTAAAATAGACATTTGCCGAATATTTCGATTACTTTTCAAGTCTGCATAATACCTGTGTTGACCTAGCGTTGAAAAGAATTATCTGGAGATTATTTTTCCTGTTTATCTGGACAGAGCATATGAAAAGTAGTTCGCTCATGTGCAAAACTGAAGGAGTTGTTCGGCCGGATTTAGACTGAACCGTGCGTACGTGGGTTTTCCCTATACGTCATAGCAACGTAGTAAATGTCAACTTCCGCTATTGGAGGCAGGGATGGATAATGGAGCCTGCGAAATGAAGCATGCGCTGTGGGGAGAATGGAGCCTGCGAAATGGGGAGGATGTTGACAAGGTTGTGAACAGAAACTGAAAGAAATGAACTTTGGCGGAATTAAAGTCCAAATCTTCGGGATTGCGAATTTCATCACCTCAACTCAAGCTACGTATCTCTTCATAATATCCACGAATAATATAAAGCGAATCTTGATAGTTATTTGCTGAACATAGAGTCTGTCACTGAAGAGTCTGTCATGATGTCTTTAAATTCATATTGTTGTTGTAATGTGAGTCGTCAAAACATCGTTCGCTGTTGTACCTCGACGGGAGATGACATTTCTGCCCCTACATATCCTGATATTTCAGAAGTCTGATAAATTGAAATGTACTAGCATGTCAGTGAATTTTGGGGTATAAAAATGCACTTGATCAGGAAAATAATACATAGAAATAAACAGTTGACTGTACACCAAAGTCAAGTCGTCCTGTAATAAACACTGATGATATTCCATTGGTTTGTCAGCTTGATTGGCATGGATTACCAGCGCGTGATGGATAATGCATGAATGAAAGAACGTACCGGTTCTATTTTCAGGTTGTAGTCATAGATACCTACCCCTCCCATCCCCGTCATTTTTTCAATGAAAAGTCCGCCATTGTGTTGCTAAGCCGCGTCACAGCTCTGTAAATTTTGTAAAACTGCTCTACCCAAAAAGAGTTCGTTTGCGTTTGTCTTCATATAGTACCGTACTGATGTTATTCATGACATAATTGAAATATATAACGGCATGATTGACATAACTGCATAGTTAGAAACTAAATTATGTGACATGTTTCGCGTAATACACCGCGCGCATAATAATGTAACAGCTCGTTACATTTTTGTTGTCTGTGGGTGAGATTAGATTTGGAGCTGTTTGTAAAAAGCGAAAACGGATCGAGGCTTGGTGAATGGTCCACGACGTCTTCCGCGACGTCGCCAGCTACGTCGCCCTTCCCATCGCCTTCCAACCTCCCCACAGCGCATGCTCCATTTCGCAGGCTCCAATAACATCCCTGCCTCCAATAGCGGAAGTTGACCTTTACTACGTTGCTATGACGTATAGGGGAAACCAACCAACGCACGGTTCAGTTTGAATCCGACCAAACAACTCCTTTAATGTTGCACATGAGCGAACTACTTTTCATATGCTCTGTCCAGATAAACAGGGAAAATGATCTCCAGATAATTCTTTTTAACGCTAGGTCAACGGAGGTATTATGCAGACTTGAAAAGTAATCAAAATTTTCGTTAAACATCTATTTTACTATATATGATGTCACTTCCGGCGATGTGCGCGAAGGCCCCGAATCCGGTCCAAAAATCTGACTGGTGGCTGGGGTGTTATTAGACCCCCAGCGAGGTGGTTGATCGCCTTCAGGTATTTTAGGACAAAATCGAGCTGCGCATGCTCAGGGAGCAGCTATTGCGATGTGGATCGTATGGCGAGGCTGTCATTTCATGAATGATCTCTGCCACTATATCGATGAAGAAAATGTCAGCGTAAATGAATAATGATTATCCTGCATTATCGTATAGCTTTTAAATGGTGTTAAATGTTAGTCCATGCTTGGAATGATGCCTGTTATGAAGTTATCTCTCGGAAAGTCTGCAACTCGCTGTGTTGTACTGTACAAATTATATCATCGCTTCCAAAAAATATACGCAACCCCCACATCCGTACATCGTCTTGAATTTCTTTATTCCCATTGGATTTACGCGTGTATGTGTGTGTGGCTTTAATGTGTGCTTTTATGTGTTTGTGTGTTTTCATTTTTCAGTTTTTCTTACAGTATACCTCCTTATGTGACCACATTTACCAGGCCGTTGAAAACATCCTTTTATTTACTGCTGTCCAGCAATGTATACCGTTACTTAGCCTGTCACGTCTCGACAGATTGTAGTGTAATCTATAAGCTTTCAATTTAGCGGAGAGAGATAGTCCTATAACTAATAAAGAAAAGTATGATGGAACTGAAGTTATTTTACTGTGAGAATTTTGCTCTTTCTACTCTTTCTAAGAATTGACTGAAGAATATTAGTACTTCTGCACTCTTTAAATCGTCCGGCATTTCCACGATCGTCCTAGACGATGGAACTTAAAATTCAGGACGAGTTCTTGAAGTTCGGGTAAGTTGCTGTTAACTGCAGAGATTCTTTCCTCATTTTCAAGAAAAATATAAAAAAATCCTCCTTGAAACACAATTGTCGTCAAATGGCCTGAACAAAACCTGGAACAAAATCCATGAATTATTTTAAGAGTGCATATCAACGAGATTTGAATTTTTCTTGAAATTGAGGAAAGAATCCCTGCAGTTACAAGGACGTAGACAAGTTTTCATATTTGGGACGGGGGGGGGGCTATACTATGACAGCACAATAAGGCGAGGGTCCAGGGGCCGCCAGGCCCCGGAAGCTCCAGGATCCCAGATGATTGGAGATGCGTTCTTGGCCTTTCCCAGTGAATATAACTCAACATTAAAACGCACACGTTGCAGCCAGTTTTTTTTTTTGGTCTTTTCTTGCTTTTATGTGTGGGTATTTTCTTTCCAGGGTTATTAAACCTCAAACTTGGTCAACACAAAAAACGTTGTGCAAACTAATTAGCTCAGCGACACCTCCAGGTTGTGGTTTTGAAGCGAATACGTGTTTTGTACATTTTGGAGGGAATTTATACAGTAGTGTTGTGGGTTCCGAATCACGGTGACTTGCGGATCACTTTCCTAATGAACGCCTTATATTTCTTGCAAAAAAGCGTCTGTATAAATCTTTTCTATTTTTATTGGAACGTCTGTTTCTGTGGACCCAAATAAATGTCGAACAACCGACCTGCGTTGTTTGTTTCTCCGTCAATTCGGCAAGGTAATGCTTCCGGTACCACGCAATGGCAAATCCACGCTGGGTCAAAAACGCGTGTGATTTCTTAAGTATTGAATCTACGAGAAATAAAATGGCTTTAAGTGGTAACTTCAGTATTCATTTCAGCGACTGAATCATATTAATGGTCAAACACAATATCTAATGATTTGCGATAACTCTTAACTCGCCAGCATTGTAACATAATGCGGCATTAGAGATGTCAATTCCGGATTATGAAAATTGTGACTGCACACGGACAAATGTCTCTTGGGCAAAGTTATTGCTTTAGAATAATTTTAAGTCACAGAACGGGATAGTCTTCACTTCATATAACTGATTTAAAGTGAAGTTTTCCAGGGAGGTAACTCCTGGTTCCCCTGCTTCCGTCAGGGGGCGCCACCAGCTCAAGGTCACATGCAGGTATGACGTCACTTCCGGTCTGGGTGAATGGGGCGTGACCTGTGAACTTGATAGGACATGTACTGACCTGTCTGTGGGGTTTTTCCCTACAATGTCGTTCACCTTCGTGTGTTTTCGGGTACGTCCGTGTCTTTTCGGTGAGGTCCGCCATCTTCAGAACATGATAGGCCATGTACTGACCTGTCTGTGGGGGTTTTCCACAATGTCGTTCACCTTCGTGTCTCTTCGGTGACTTCCGTGTCTTTTCGGTGAGGTCCGTGTCTCTTCGGTCAGGTCCATGTCTTTTCGATTACCCCTACAATAGGGGTCTGTATTATACAATATACAGACCTGTATGGGGTATGGGGATGGTCATTTTTGAACATGATAGATCATGTACTGACCTGTCTGTGGGGGTTTTCCCGCCAGAATTTCGCTGACGTCTGCTTGGGCTGGGGGTTGTCACGTGCCGAACACCTGGCTCCCCGAATTGCAACATTTTTGCTCGTTCGCTGCAATGTTGCGGCATCGTGAACACCTGGTCTGGCGTCTGCGTGAGTGAGTTCACGTGCCGAACACCTGGCTCCCCGAATTGCAACATTTTTGCTCGTTCGCTACAATGTTGCGGCATCGTGAACACCTGGTCTGGCGTCTGCGTGAGTGAGCTCACGTGCCGAACACCTGGCTCCCCGAGATCAAGGCATGTCCAGACTTGTTCTGGGTTGTACAGTTCTGCCATGCAGAGGACGGCTACTAGGAATGCATATTAAATCTATAGACAAAGTGTATGGAAATAGACGTTTTGGGGTCTAGGTGGGCCACTAGTGGGTCGATGGAGTCGTATGAGGTATCAATGTGAGCATTCGTGAAGGCGCATCCGACGGGCTGGGTCTGGGGTTGAAATATCGTCATTCTGCGCATGCGCGGTAGACAAAGTGTATGGACATGGCCGTTTTGGGGTCTAGGTGGGCCACTAATGGACCGATGGGGTCGAGTGAGGTATCAATGTGAAGCCTATGTGAGGGGGCATCCCACTGGGTGGATGTGGGGTCGGAATATCGTCATTCTACGCATGGCAATAGACAAAGGGTATGAAAATAGACGTTTTGGGATCTAGGTGAGCCACTAATGAGCCGATGGAGTTGAGTGAGGTATCAGTGTGAAGCATATGTGAGGGGGCATCCGATTGGACTAGTGTCTCGGCCGTTGTCAACATTCTGCGCATGCGCAGACAGGGAATTCTGGGAAAAGGGTATGGAAATAGCCGTGTTGCGGTCTAGGTGAGCCCCTAGTGGTCCGATGGTGTCGTCTGAGGTCTTATTTTGAAGCTCTCGTGGAGGAGCATCCGACTGGACTCATTGTTCGTCCGTGTTCAAGAGTCTGCGCATGCGTAGTCTGGCCGTAGTATAGAAAGCAGGCATTTTGGGGGTGCGTGGCAGTGTGTTTGACCCACCACTATGGGTCCGTGTTTGTGGTTTGGTGGTGTGGGTTCTGCGCACAGACGTCACTTCCGGGTTTCACTAAAACTACCTCCGAACCCAGAAGAGTTCCAATGTTCCCGTAGACGTAGGGTCCGGATTTTCAACATCCAAGATTTCCCCGGCCGGCCCGGCCCGGCCCGCCCCGTCCGCAGCGGGCGGTTTATCCGGGCGAGCGCGCGCGTCATCACCGGAAGTGCGCGGGTGAATTTCGGGTCATAAAGTCAAAGGTCACATCCAGGTCAAAAGGTCCAAGGTCTCCCTTTCGGCAATGTTCGAAAACAATGTTGCGGCATCGATATACAGAGCTTGAACACAAAAAGGGGATTGTAAATTAACCTGGGAAGGATGGGCAGTTCCATTTGGACCAATCAGCGGTCGAGAAAAAGAGCCAATGAGGGATCGATAAAAGAACCAATGGACGGGTACTAGAATTTCGCTCACGTCTGCGCCTACATCCGGGTACTGGGATGCTTTCGCCTACGTCCGCGCCTACATCCGGGTTCTTGTACACCTGGGTAATGTTTTCTGGACATGGATGGGTTACCTTTGGCTCCATTCTAGGCCACTGATTGGCTAATACGGTGTCCAAAGCCAGTTTCATGCATTATGCTCATATAGAAAACACACAAGACAGGGTTTTTTGGTGAGATCTCATTTTTTTATTCAGTAACAACAACAACATGAGAACAACCACGTGAAAACTGAAGCCCAGAACAGGGGGCTTGTACATTGAAAGAACTGAAGCCCAGAACAGGGCGCTTGTAAACTTAAGCCCAGAACAGGGGGCTTGTACATTGAAAGAACTTAAGCCCAGAACGGGGCTTGTACATTGAAATGATGGACGGCCCAGTCATATACGAGTACATCGCGGTCCTCGGCCTTGGGGTACTCGTCAAACATCTGTACGATGGCAGATAAGGTTCTGCCCCGGCATCCATGGTACAGGTAAAACAAGCAATATTGTCCGCACACGCTACTGGCCAGGCTTTGCAACGTTTGACTGTTCCAACACCACGTCTCTGTGCCTTGATCCATGAAGTCTGTTAAATCGGGATGGAGGGGTGGCAGGCCGTACGGGTCAAAGTATTCGCCCTGCGCTTCTGTCAAGTACACGCCACCCAATGTTCACCGGGCCGATCCATCGGGTCCGTGTTGAGAACGTAAGCAGCAGGATACATACGGTCTAATGGGAACACATCTCGGGCGAACACCCCTTGAAACACCATACGTGTCCCTGGGTCATTCTCCAGCACGGTGGTTATCTGGTCTGTATCCATGTTAGGTGGAGAAGTCACACAGGACGTTGCGCGCCTTGTCCACTTGAATGATGTTGTCAAACTCGGCGTAGCAAATCACATTGACGGTGGTCCCGGGGGCTCGTGCAACGTGGATTTCCAACCGTAAATTGCCTTGCTTGTCGAGGGCCAGCTGATGGTCGTTCTCTAAGGTGGGGGTCAGATCGAAACAGAACAACGTGTATCCGTTCGCGTAGTTCTCCCGACTGATCATATTCCCTTCGTCCTGGTCGATTTGACCGGTGGCTGTAAACAGGCTCTGATAGGCTCGAATGAAATTCCTGCGCCCAAAGTTCGGTGTTAAGGCCGTGGCTGGGACCTGTTGTCCGTCCACATGCAGGGCCACAAAATTGATGCCGAAATGTTTAAAGTCAAACGGGTTCTCTGGGTAGGCTCCGCTGAAACTGGTATTTTCCACACAGGCCAGGATCAATCGCTTGGGTAGTTCCCCCAGGAACAGGTTTTCTTTGTTGACGCTCATATTTCCAGCAGGCACAGAGAACACTTTGGTTTGTACACGTCGGATGGGGTACTGGGCTGGTTTTGTTTCCAAGGCTTTCAGGTGTCCCAATTGAACGGCTGGATTCGGTTTCATTTTTCGGACATACAGGACTGCGTCTTGGATGACAATCTTATAGTCGGCTGCATGCCCGTCTACGTTAGTGGCCATCAAGGCGAAGGTCAGAGGCGCCCGTATCAGTCGGATTTTGATGGGGATCTTGTTCAAGAGGTACCGGCCTTGCATGAAAATGTCTGCGTGCAGTCGACCCATGAGATCCACCGAGGCGCCGTTCGCGGTGAAAGCCTTCCGTTTGTTATATCCTTCATTGTCCACTGTGTCCATGTGCTCGGCTGTGTCCTGGTAAAATAAAGCGGCTGTCAGCTGAGATTTTTTAGCCTCTCGTCATACGACAACAGCGTCTTGATATAGGCTCGATAGGGGTACGTGTTGGTCGAGCCACTGATGAGTTTGTCGCTGAGAAAAATATCCACCTGTTGAAACATCGAGTGCAGCCAGAGATTCGTCGGGCCCACCGTTGCAGCTTGGATGATTCTGGAGCCATCCCCATTGACGACCTTGGCTTTCACATACAAGTACGTATGGGCTAAATCCACATAGGCCGTATCCGCATTGCTGATGGTGAACTCGATGGGCCCTGTTTCGTTGATGCTGGACAGCGGGAGATGCTCCACCCATAATCCTTGTTCGGCACTGGTTTGTGTGGGCGGGACTGTCCACAAATCAAATTCACTGTTGGTGGAGGGGCAGGACTCTGCGTGGATCAAGGACATGGTTAAGAAAAGATATCCTGGGTCTTCGATGTGCGTCGTCGCTGGGTCGGTCGTCGACTGGTGCGTGGTCTCGGTGGTGCAGGTCTTTTATTCCCTACGGTGCGTTGTGCTTTGGCGACCAAGACGCCTCCCGCTTCTTTGGCCCGCCGTTTCAGTGCTTCTTTGGGTGCCCTACCCCCCAAGACATCACCGGCCACTTGCAGTCCACTGCGTACCGCTTGTTTGCCGATCGCTTTCACTCCACGCGTCACCAAGGGCAGGAACGTTTTGACGATGCTCCCGAGTATGTTCCCCAGCCCATGTCCTCGTTGCAGGCGTGCACCACTAAAGACGGGAAGGCCACCCCCGGCATGTTGGGCATCATTATCCATATAGCTGCGTGCATCACACTCGTAAGGTACCTTCATTATACAAAGTGGGGAGCACGTGCTTGTCGAAAATGAAGTGTCAGCACCACTTTTCCTCGTTCGAATGCCACCGGTCGTCCCGTGTCATCTCTTATATCCACCTTGATAGTGTTGATGTCGGTTTGTCGTACGGGTAGATAGAGCATGTGGGTGAAACTGTGGGTGACTTGTTCTCCATACGTCTTTTTAATGGGGACCACCCGTAACAGAGGTGTGTTGATATCGCCCACGATGTGGTTGTCGACTACGTCCGAGTAGACGTAGAGTCAGTACATACCCGACTTCATATCCATCGGGGTCTGGGCATGGTCCGCGGATGGACCCGTGTAGGTCGCGTGAGCGAGACCCAGCATTTACTGTAGGATAGGACTCAGTACGACACTCACGTTGGCGGTGAGGAGGATCTGGGCCTTGCCGTTGTGTGCGTTGTAATCGAAGTCCACGTGATTCTTGAAGGGAAAGGATTTGATGGGTTTTGAAACATTCGTAACCTCCCGTAGAGCCTTATAATGCAACAGTCTTGTCAGCCCCTGCATGAACTCCTTGGGGGTATCGTATTGGCCTTCGGGGAGGGTGAGTCGGGTGTTTTTGCCTTCGTAGGTCACCTCGTACCACACTTCATTGGCTCGCACGTTGTACCACGAGTAAGGGTATTGGATATCCACGAGGCCACATTCCCATCGTCCAGGTAAATGCAACGGTTGCGGTAACTGGGTGACGTACTTGGCCAAGGTGTTGTCAGGAAACACATCCAGCGAACTGTTACTGGGTAGGGTGAGGTAAAACATGGTGACTGAGCTGTCCTGCTGCTGCTGTTGGTTTTTATAGGTGTTCCAGGACTTGGGCGGTTGTGTCCGGCGTCGTGTTCGTCGCAGTGACTTGCTACGTGTCACGGCTCTGGAGATGTGGGGTGTCTTGATCAAGGGTGGTTTTTTAAAGGTCTGAAAAGAAGGTGCCCGTTATGGTGGTGGTGTTTTGGGGGGCGACTCCGGTTCCCATTCGGCTTCCCAAGAAGGTAGTGGGTCACTCGGCGATTGCTGGGTCCGCTGCATCCAGGCCCAGCGCTGGGGATTCCCCATCAATTCCTGTGGTACATGCAGTCTTTCAAGCCTTGGGCGAAGACCTCCCATCCTCGAGGATCCGTGTGCGACCTGCGTTGACGCATCAGGTCATTCAATAAATCCGTCATGTGGGTCCCGGGGACCACCTGATTCTGTACCAGGAGTTCGCCTTTATCATTCCAAGTCATGTTAGGATTGTGTTTCATCCGTTGTAATACCAGGGCAGCTTGTTTCTTGAACGATGCAGGTACACTCTTCAGCACTTCATCTTCCACCCACTGTGGGGCTGTGGGTGGTACCCCTGGTAATGGCGGCTGTTGGAGCGGTGCTGAGGTCGGCGGTGTGAAACGTGATAGGAATGCATGTACTGACCTGTCTGTGGGGTTTTTCCCCAGAATTTCGCTGACGTCCGTGTCTCTCATCCGGGCACTTCGCGTCTGCGCTTGCATCGCGGTATGTATGAGGGTCTTGAGGGGGCGACTGTATGTGGTGAGTTGACTGTGGGTGTTTTTTTCGGTGACGTGCGCGCCTGCATCCGGGTATGTATGAGGGTCTTGAGGGGGTGGTGTTTTTTCGGTGACGTCCGTGTCTTTTCGGTGACGTCCGTGTCTTTTCAGTGACGTCCGTGTCTTTTCGGTGACGTCCGTGTCTTTTCGGTGACGTCCGTGTCTTTCATCCGGTGCCGCAACATTGTTGCCGAACCTTGCCGAAAGGGAGACCTTTGACCTTCTGACCTGGATGTGACCTTTTGACCCGACATTCACCCGCGCACTTCCGGTGATGACGCGCGCGCGCGTGCGGCCGGATAGCGCGCGCGCGCGCGCTGCGGCCGGGGCGGGCCAGGCCGGGCCGGGGAAATCTTGGATGTTGAAAATCCAGACCCTAGGTGTACGGGAAAAATTGGAACTCTTCTGGATTCGGAGGTAGTTTTAGTGAAACCCGGAAGTGACGTCACAACCCACACCACCCAACCACAAACACGGACCCATAGTGGTGGGTCAAACACACTGCCACGCACCCTCAAAATGCCTGCTTTCTATACTACGGCCAGTCTACGCATGCGCAGACTCTTGAACACGGACGAACCATGAGTCCAGTCGGATGTTCCTCCACGAGAGCTTCAAAATAAGACCTCAGACGACACCATCGGACCACTAGGGGCTCACCTAGACCGCACTACGTCTATTTCCATACCCTTTTCCCAGAATTCCCTGTCTGCGCATGCGCAGAATGTTGACAACGGCCGAGACACTAGTCCAATCGGATGCCCCTCACATATGCTTCACATTGATACCTCACTCAACTCCATCGGCTCATTAGTGGCTTACCTAGATCCCAAAACGTCTATTTTCATACCCTTTGTCTATTGCGCATGCGCAGAATGAAGATATTCCGACCCCACATCCATCCAGTGGGATGCCTCCTCACATAGGCTTCACATTGATACCTCACTCGACCCCATCGGTCCATTAGTGGCCCACCTAGGCCCCAAAACGGCTATTTCCATACCCTTTGTCTACCGCGCATGCGCAGAATGACGATATTTCAACCCCAGACCCAGCCCGTCGGATGCGCCTTCACGAATGCTTCACATTGATACCTCATACGACTCCATCGACCCACTAGTGGCCCACCTAGACCCCAAAACGTCTATTTCCATACACTTTGTTTATCGATTTAATATGCATTCCTAGTAGCCGTCCTCTGCATGGCAGAACTGTACAACCCAGAACAAGTCTGGACATGCCTTGATCTCGGGGAGCCAGGTGTTCGGCACGTGAGCTCACTCACGCAGACGCCAGACCAGGTGTTCACGGTCGCCGCAACATTGTAGCGAACGTGCAACATTGTTGCAATTCGGGGAGCCAGGTGTTCGGCACGTGAACTCACTCACGCAGACGCCAGACCAGGTGTTCACGATGCCGCAACATTGTAGCGAACGTGCAACAATGTTGCAATTCGTTTATTCAGGTATTCAGGTATTCCCCAACTCTTTGTCAGACAGGCGAGGCCAGTCAAATGGGAAATTCTGGTTCATATTCTCATACGGTTACCATTGGCACATATTGGCACATGCATAATCAATTGGGAAAGCAAGCGTCACCACTTGTTGAGGGTCATTTCCTTAATAAAGGCCTTGATATAAGACAAGTTTAACCTTATAACTTTTCATTTCATAGTTACAACTTTCCGCTGTCCTAAGACGAAATTATATATGTGTAACAATTACTTTTTTGCTCTGCTGGATCGTCAGAATATTCAAATACTGACTGTGTGTGGAGTTGTTTGTGTGCAATTCTATTGACGAATTATAATAAAATAAGGGATTATGTGCGTTAGGGGTTCGCTGTTTCTATTTCACTTTAATGTCCAAAATGATGAAGATGGAAGAAAAATGAAAAAAATGAAGAAATTTTTTTTCGGGGATTTGGGGATTCGAACCAAAATGTTGGTTTTCTTTTAATCTGTAGTCCGACACTGTAACCATTCGGCCAAGCAGCTGTTACAATTATCAAAATGAGGAATCATGTGCCGAATGGCGGTGAACTACACCCTTTCAGAGCATTACAAGCGTTTTGGCATATTTCAATATCATGAAAATATGACACCTTTAACCAAAACGATTCTTCAGTATCATTTTGGATCAAACCCACTGCATTTCGATATGTAAGACTCGTTTTGGTTAAAGGTGTCATATTTTATATATGAATGGAATTCCCTTCAAGAATATCGCCAAAAATTGCAAAAACAAACAAATGCTTATTTTCTAATACTCGTAATATTTTTTTGACAAATCTCTTCTCGGTGAAACTTGAGAATATCAAAATTCAGTATTTTCTCTCTCAAGCTAATAACTTTTAAAGTAAACGAGAGGAAATTCTATTTTCGGTTTATAAACGCAACACACTAAGGAAAAAAATACGGTCAAACCGAACACCTCCTTGCGGCCTTCAAGACGACAGGGCTTGTGCGCGTGATCTTAAGATGTTGTAACGCGAAGTCGTTTCAGACTCAGGTGATGGTCTTCATAAAACCTGTACAATAATAGATTCCACGGTCCGGCTTCTGAGATTTCTCGAAGACTTGATAGCCTCATTAAATGAGACAGGATACAACCAAACGAAGTTCATGTCTGTTAAATATTAAGCCGATTTATTGTAAATTCATTCCACCTAACTTAGGAATGACCGGCAGCATTTGGCAGGCAGACTAGCACAACTCCATCAACATCAGACCATTTTGTAAACAGTCATTTTCAGACCGGGAGATAGTAATATCTATCATTGGAGACATGAGCCTCTGTGAGACCTGATGGTTTTGGCCTGTCTGTATGTGCCGTTCATTCCATTATATACAATGCTATACGTTACAATGTCCATTTAACCCAACATAAATGTCCTTATACATTCGGTGCAATTATGACAAACAGATCACGAATCTGTCGCATTACATAAATTCAGTCGTCAAAACCAAGGTTAATTCATTACCCTTACACAAGCAGTTTCTATGTTATCCTGTAAATTTGAAATTACATAACTGTTGTGTTTACAATAACCGACCTAAAGGGTCATGGAATAGTATTTCGGAAATAGTTTTGTCAAAACACATAACAATATCAAAGTTGCATGCACGCAGATTTATATAAAATTGGTAAATGAAAGGTCGAAATTTATGCATTTATATGGTGGTCAAGAATCGACATCTTACAATATGATATATAACACATGAACTCTCCCGGATGGTTATGGGTAGTTTTGGGTGGTTACAAGTCACTCATCTTCTCTGTATACACTTTAGAATAATACCACTTCAGTGTAAATAACCCGTAACAGCTTACGGGTATTACGGGTTTTTATCACTGTAATACCCCGTAACTTCTTACGGGTATTACACGTTTGAACAGGTATACTTCCTCACTAGGTATACTTCAGAGTAATACTTCGTAACTTCTTACGGGTATTACGGGTTATGGACTTGTTACGGGTTTTTACGGGTTCTGGGTTCTGTCATCTAAGAGTACTCAAAACATCAGTTGCACCACCCCGTAACTTCTTACGGGTATTACGGGTTATGGGCTTGTTACGGGTTTTTACGGGTTCTGGGTTTTGTCATCTATGAGCACGTACCACCCCGTAACTTCTTACGGGTATTACGGGTTAGGATTATTCATCTCTAATAATCATATGAAACGACTATAACACCCCGAAACTCTTTACGGGTTTCTTACGGGTGTTATGGGTTACAGGTTTGTTACGGGTTACAGGCTTGTTTCGGGTTATGGGTTTTTATGGATCATCAATATAATGTATGGAACATCTATGTTGTAGGGTAAGGCTTCTTTATTTCTCACTCAGTGCCATATCATCATTGGGAGAACCCATATTGTACCTTATTGGCTGGTCTTCTCGTTGAGAAAGCTCAGAGCAATCTGACTTCGGATTGATTGAAATTGTAGTTTTAAGGGCCGCTTCCCATACGGATTTCGCGGCCCATCAACATTGATGTTTTATTTAAATTTCACGGTACATTTCTTCGTTCATTTAATGTCTTTTGCAGCGCTAGATATTAAAATAAATAATTAAATAATAAATAACAATGAGAGAGCAGAGGGAGATATATGACTTCTGATCCACTCGTCGATGTATTTATATCTTCCCGCTCGTGCAGTGATTCGATAGCGCGACCCCTATCGGAAACCTCACAAACTACCGAAACACTGTACAGTCACCCATAAGAGTTCATTCTACGGTTTATTAAACATTTCTCAGTCAATAATTCCAAGAGAATAAATAACTCTTATGCCTTTGAGAATAATCAGATCATTTGTTATTACTAACAACGATAATAAATAGTTATAACAAGATACGAATCTGTCAAGATATGTCATCATGAAACAACATGGCGGACATCGGCCAGAGCTTGTCGGCAAAGATGCATAAAAACGGATATAACTCCATAAAAGAATTATGTCATCACCTGTCAGCAATTGCTAGTGATCTGTACCAAACACTGATACAATCCTTCAAGAAAACAGCTGTTAGAATATTCTGAATTGATCAGGTGGGCGTTTTACAGGCATAAAACGAAATTAGGCCATCGATAACACATTTACATGTTAGGCTTCTGTACTACAAAAACGATCTCAATATAACTCTCAATAGAACAAAACAGTACACATAAGCTGGTCGTCTCACTATGTTGCATACGACGGGCAACAGTTTAAACAGAAAAACTTGGAGAAAAAAATGTTTTATTCATTTTTATATCCGCCAGTGTGAAACTGTTGTTGTTGCAAATTGGTGTCACTGTTGAAAATGTTTTAATAATTTGAAAGTAGCAGATCACAGCAACCTGAAACTGCGGGTTACACTTATATGATAATATGCAAAACCGGTGAACATTTCAATAAAGAAGATGCTTAAAAACATTTGTGAACTTGTCAATGGTACAAAAGATTCTATTTTTGGTCAAAATTTTCTTTAAAATTTCAGTTCAATACCATGTTTGTCTTTTCAAAATATCTGTTTTTTACAAAATATTATTTCACATCATTCATGTAACCATTATTTAGGCAACACATTGCATAGGGTGCGCCAATCGTATGACAAAACTTTGCTCAACTTGGAACTGCAGCAATACATTCATTATGTTTTCCCTCTATAATTGTCCCCCGTATGGCTAAAGGGGAATATAGTATTGGGGTCCGTCCGTGTGTCCGGGCGATAACTTCCGAAAAACTGAACTGATTCTTCTCAAATTTGGTATGTGAGGACATCACCTCAAGATCTCTCTTGGGCTGGTTTGGATGCAATCACCAATCCCCAGTGTACGAGTTGTCACATCGAAACAGCTCACCAATTACCAATATACGAGTTGTCAGAGCATTTCCATCATAGCTCTCTAGATTTGTATCTAATACCGCTTATGCCGGTGCTAGGGACCGTGTGGTCGTATCATCCAAGTTGCCACATGAACAGGTACAATAAAAGCGTACCTGGGATACAACACAAGTCTCGAATCGTTAGATTCTTGGTACCTGGTATGTGCTTTAGACTAGGTAAACCGGAAGACTATACTGTGAAGTCATGTGGCTCTGTCAGTATGTCGGCACCTCTTCCCACTTCCCTTATATGTGTTGTAATTTAACGGTGATCCGCCTATAGGTGGTGCCACCTGGGGGCAAGTTAAAATTTCATTTCTGGACAGTAACTTTTGAAAACCTGAACGGATTCTTTCCAAGTTTGGTATGTGGATAACTTGCTACAGGATCTGATTCGAGATTGCTTTTCATGCTGGGTACTGAATGTTAAGGTTCCAAGCCAAATCAGTACGTGTAGTTTCAACGTCGGGGGACTTTAAACGCTCCGGTTTTCATTAAAATTTTCTCTGAACCACCAAATTAATTAATGGAATAAATTATAAAATTATTGTACATTTTACATTTCATCCTGTTATGACTGACAAAGGTAAATAAAGCATTTGACATGCATTATTACTGCCAAACTGCATTTACTCTGGAAGACTTATTTAACAGTCAGAAAACGGTTCTCAGGGAAAGAGGTATTTGTCTTCCAACAAATCATAACGACATACCAAAAGTATACAGGACTCCCAAAATGCATAAATCACCATACAAAGCTAGATTCATAGCTGGTTCTAGAAGCTGCCTAACCAAGCTTCTTTCAACCCTGTTGACGAGGGCCCTTCAGGAGGTAAAAGCATTTTTGGAAAGTCATTGCGCCACTATTTCTAAAAAGTCTGGCGTTGAATGTATGTGAATATTGAAAGAACTCAAAATGTCTTACGGAAGAACTTGATGCTAAAGGTCACATACCGTACAGACATGTATTCACATGGGATTTCTGGACTCTCTATACTACAATCCCCCATCAGGACCTTATAGACCGTCTAAGTTCATTAATGGTATCTGTGTTCAAGAAAACTGATCGTAGATATATTTATGTCGGAAGCCATAAAGCATTCTTTAGCTCTGTTACATACAAGAGATATCATTCATGGGATGTTTCTTTGTTCATAGAGTTGCTTGAATTTCTCATTAAAAATATCTATGTGAAATTTGGCAACACAATATATCATTAGCATATAGGTATTCCAATGGGTACTAATTGTGCACTCCTGTTGACTGACCTATACCTGTTCTCTTATGACTATAACTATATGCAGGCGCTTTCAAATTACAACGCATATAAGGGAAGCGGGAAGAGGTGCCGACATACTGACAGAGTCACATGGCTTCACAGTAGTCTTAAAAAATCGATCCATTTATTGCTCGTTCCTTGCCATTCACCAAACGCTATATAGACGATCTTCTCGCTGTGGATAATCTCTATATAAATGACGCAGTGAAGGATATATACACCTTCACTGGATTTGAAAGAAACTACAGATAGCCCTACAGGGACATCATATTTAGACGTATATCGTATATCGACTTTATGACAAAAGTGATGATTACAATTTCGACATCGTAAACTATCCCTTTCTGGCGTATACATATATGGTCTAGTAGCATAAATGTGACGATATTGATCAACGTCACAAAACATTATTGCAGAAACTTATCAAACAGGATTATCACACTAAGCGTCTCCACTCAAGTTTCTCAAATTTGGCGATACATATCGCATGCTGATAGCAAAATAAGAGCGTCGGGTGCAAGATCTGTGGCGTTAAGTTTCGTTACTTGTGTCTAATTCCGCTTAATCCGGGCCTAGGGGCCGTATAAACCCATGTACTTCAAGGTTCTCATGATGTTCATATGAACAGTCATAATCAAAGCGCAAATGAGACATCCTTCCCTAGATAACGACTGTAACGGAAATTACATGAATTAAGATTACGAAACTGATTTGATACTTTCTGTTGCAGGAAACAAGCCTATGTTTGTGTGTTCTATGATTTTTGTTCTCTTTTTGAATTTGGTGCTAATGCTGTTTTATGAATTAGGTTTTTGGATTATGGACGTGGATATTCCTTAATGGCCGACGACTGAATATTGAATGACGGACTAGACGCTTGTATTTTCACCCTAAATCCGCAGATGACTGCAAATATGTCAATATACTCCAGCAATAGAGTCGTTATCGTATATTTATCCTGTAGAACCATTCCCTCTGTATGTCGGTTATACAGTGGTTCCAGATGCTTCTGTAAATCAAATAGTGGAAATCTTTCTCCAGTCATCATTACACCACTAACCTAGTTCCATCACTTAGGGCGTCATCCACAAAACACAAGTGGATGTCACTGGGCTTGCTATTTCTACAGTACTAGTTTGTGAATAACCTGAAGTTCGTTCCCCAGGTTCACCCCTGCAATGGGAAGAAAGGTCACTTGTTTCAACAAGAAGTAAACTTTCTGGGACATGTTTCATAAGGAGAAATATCAACTGATAAGATACAAGCAATACAGACAAGGTCAGTTCCGTGACTTCCTTGGGTTAACATCCTAATATCGACGGTTCATTGAGTAGTGTGCTTGCATCGTCAAGCTCTTACATGGCTTGACTGCCATTAATTAGAAATTTCCCTGGACTGAAGAATCCTGGCGTTCATTTTGGACATAGATGCCAGCAATTGTGGAATTGGGGCTGTTCTGTCACCGTCTCAGGGTGGCCAGGTAAAAGCCATCGAGTATAATAGTCGAGTTGTTGCCTAACCAGAAAGAAATTATTGTGTAACCAGAAGAGAGCTCTTGGCTGTCGTTCAGTTCTTCAAGAATTTTACACATTACTTATATGGGAGACATTTTCCCAGAACCGAACACAGCGCCCTGAGATGGTTTAATTAAAAAATGGACTTCAAAGAGATAGAGGGACAGATGACAAGGTATTCAGGATTTCTGAGCACTTTCGACTTTGATATCATATACAGACCTGGGAAACAACATGGAAACGCTGATGCCTTGTCTCGAATCCCTTGTAGTTGGTGTGACAAAATGGGTTACACAACAACTAGTTCCGACACTTGCATTCTTCCATCTAAAGTTAAAGCAACTCGGGATGTCACAGTTCAAACTGATCATTCAGGACCAACTGAGACAAGGCTCAGTGGGTGCCCGCATGTTGGGGCTATCCATATCGACTTTTAATCCTCCAAGTGAAAGGAATGTTACTGCGGTTACAACAAGACAACAGAAAGCAGTACAGGAAACTCTTTGCGAAACCTTTGGTGTCTCGAACATCTGGTGAGTCCCTCGAGGAACAGCCAGCTTTATCAATCCAGAGGTTAATTGAAGCTCAACAAACTGATCCAGACCCGAAGTGGGTGAATGCTGCAAATAAAAGTCATCCAAATCGTCACGAATGGAGTAAAGTGTCCTAAAAAAAAAATCAAATAACCCAATTACTGCAGCGGCTCAATGGGATAGGTTGTCATTTCAAGATGGGGTTGTTTATCGCAGGAGGGAGGCTGTGAATGGTTCGGAGAACTCTCTGCAATTGTTCATACCTACGGGTTACCAGAAGAAAGTCTTCCATCACCTTCATCGTTCTAAGACAGCAGCTTATCTGGAACCCAGATTACACTTTATACGACCAAAGAGTGTTACAATTGAGTAGAAAATAGGAGAGATGTAACCCTCTTGTGCAAGCAGTGTGATACATGTGCCTCACGGAAATCACCGCCTCAGTGGTCGAGATCGCTAGATAGATATTGTAGGGCCATTGCCCATAAAGCAGAAAAGAAAACCAGTACATCTTAAGCATGAAGAATTATTTCACCAGATGAGTGGAAGCTTACGCAATACGAAATCAAGAAGCAGACACGGTAGCATATAAAGTCGTCAAGGAGTTTATTTGCAGGTTCGGAGTCCCAAGACAGCTTCATTCGGACCAGGATTCCAACTTTGAACTTCTTGAAGAACTGAACGACCGCCAAGAGCTCCCTCCTAGTTACACAATAATTTCTTTTTCAGGAAGTTTGTAAGCTGTTGGAGATCGAGAAGACTCGCACGACTCCTTACCACGGGGTGATGGACAGGTTCAAGCGTTGCATAGATGATAGACTCGCCATGATGGCTGACAACAACTGTCGCAATGATGCCATATCGTTCCTCTATCCATGATGTCACACAAGAAACTCCCAACATGATGATGCTTGGTAGAGAAGTTGAACTCCCTCTTGATATCATCATTGGTCGACCTCCTGCAATGTCAATCGTAAAAATGAAGAGTAAGCCGCTGAATTATGTGAACGATTGGAAGCAGCCTATGATAAGACCATTTCAAGTCATGGGAAACTTAGATGACACGAAGTATCGCTTACAGAACCGTCCATTTTGACAGAATGAAACAATATCAAGGTATCACGTCCCAAACTTGTATAGTAACCAAAATCAATGGTTGGGATACCATATACAAGAACTGATGACATAGTACTATGAACTATAAACTTTATCTGAAACTGAACGCAACATATTAACACGGAAAATTAGATGGAGAACCCGATCAAAGTTACCTGTGTAATTTACAGTGGTGATGGCTCATGCTTCAAGTGCTCAAGTTGTGGTAAGTTGTATAAACATCGTCAGGGCGACCTATATTGTCACAGAACTCAGTGCCCAGTGCGACTGAATAATCCACTTCATGTGTCCATGGGTCGGACTGGAAATTGAAGACAAGGATTCATACGTAAACATCTGACCGAGTGTACACACGCTCCTTGGACAAAGTCCATGAATAAAGTTCACAAGAAGAGGGCTACACCAAGAGTAGAGGCTCCAATGAATTTGGGTCATCAGTCCTTGATGAAGCTTACGAGGACCGGGGATTATCATCGCCCAAGACTGTGATGACACCTAGAGTTTCTGCCACAATATCTTCCTTCGGACAAGCAGCTGTCCGGAGAATTGTGGTTGTGGGTCACATAATTGCGAGGCCTGGGCCAGCTGCTTCTGTCACCAAAATGGGGTCCGTGATCCAACGGTCCAGCCTTAAAGTGGGTATCGTAAATCCTAGATCTAACCCTAACCTTTCCTGCTAGATACTATCACCAAAACAAACTGATAAACATCACCCAGATCACAAAATTAAACGCAACATTTAAAGGGTGGTAGAAAACGATACCGGTGTACTGATAAGAAGTCATATGACCAATAAACAAATATGCTGATTACGTATTTCTAAAAGCATCACGAGAACTAAAAGTGATTCCTGTGATGGTTTGTATCCCAGCCACACAAAACTCTCACTAATTCTAAGGTACAATATTGAAGGCAACCAACAGGCAAGTATGCTCGCTATACTGGCCCTCTAACCAAACTATACAATCCTAATCATTTTTATTACCGAATGATTCCCTTGAAGTTACTGTCGCTGTTGATGTTCCAAATAAACAGAACAACCCACAAGTGAACGTGTCAGCAAACGCACAAAATTCTCAAAGGGAACGCGAACTCTAACCAAATTTTAAACTGTGACGAAAGACTGGAAGCCCACCAATGGTCCAAGTTTTGAAAATTTCAGTGACCTTGTTACCCCTCTGACCAATCTTCTGGTAAAGAAGGTCAAATTTGTTTGGTCCGAGTCCTGTAGGGCTGCTTTGAAAAACTCAAAGACATTTTGAGTAATGAATCTGGAATTAGCAGCTCCAAACTTTTCTAAACCATTCAAGGTAACAATACATTTGCGTACACTTCGCTATCCATAAGATGGCTTGCGAATCGTGTTTCGCCATTATTGCGGAGCGATATCCGATACTTTACCGTATACTGTTCGGTCTTCATCCGGCGGAGAACAGACTCGAGAAATCTGATAAATTACAGGCTTTTCATACTAGTTCTGAAACATATATTGTCTGAACTTACATAAGATACAGATACGAATAACTTCCGTATCATCCAAGAGGTGTTGTAGATTTGTTATTTGGAACAAGTAGGACAGCACATGACTCGAAAATGGCGAGTTACGTTGGTGTTACGTCGGTATAGTTTAGCTGATTGGCTGACGACATCACGTGGTTTTGATTTTGGGGAATGGGGATCGCCAGCCACACTCGGCGGCGCTAGTGCTCCAACAGGTGAAGAAGACGTGGCGTCATAAAACGATCATTTATAACGTCGTTACATTATGACGGTGCCTTTGTGACGTCCAGAAAAACGACATGGGCAAGCGCCATATACCTCTTGGTACACGTAGTCACCTGGCGTCATTTCGAGCCGGCGAACCCCATTCCCTCACATAGTTGCCGAAAGTAGACTGAAAATGGATACACACAATCCCAGGGCCAGTCTTACCGTGTATAGATGACCCAGTTGGTTACAGGTTGGGTAGCAATAGATGCTAGCGATGTATGGGTTGAAGCTGTATTGCTTCAAGAGCATGAAGCTGGGGTAAACAAACCTGTGAGTTATTTCTTCAAGAAACTCAATAAACACCAAAGGGCATGTTCCACCATTGAAAAGGAAACGTTAAGTCTTATATTAGCTTTGCAACATTTTGAAGTGTATAAAACCAACGGCTCTGGTGATGTAATTGTAAATACTGATCACAATCCATTGGTGTTCTTCGAGAAATTTAAAGCGAAGAGTCAAAGTTTGTTTTGCTGGAGTCTGATGTTACAGCCACATGCGTTGAAATTGTATATGTTGCTGGTAGAGATAATATAATTGCTGATGAATTGTCAAAAGTATAAATGTAATACACTTACTGTAATTACCTTCACTAACCAACTACAAGAATCTTACGAACAAAACTTTACTTCAGATAAATTTTCGTTTCTTTAAGGGGAGGTGTCATGATGCTATACTCTTGTCCTCCTTTGTTTTCTCAATTGTAATTCATTTTATGTTTTGTGTATATAAAGACTGCGTGGCCCGGCGCAGCAGTAATTTGTCAACATGTTTATACTAGGACAATGGCATAATTCTGCACTAAGTGTATTCTATTTTTGACACAGAATGTTTGAGAAGGTTCCAGATCACACATGAAAACGCTAGTGGTGTGAAGAATATGCTAGCAAGTGCTAACGTGATAGGGAAGCCCTGAAATGTTCCAGGCAGTTGTTTACTGCATCATGTGTGACATCGTTTTCTGAGAAGTTCTCTGTGAGGTACAAAGTGAGTGCTGGCAACAAGTGAGAATCTTGTTATCTGACAGTGATATAAACAATGTGTTTTCTAGCCTGAGTTGAACTGTATATACAAGTGACATTTTGTAATGTTGAGAGACATTGTCTTATAGCCATCTCATTCGGCGAGATTGTGGAACTGGTGGAGGAACTTTTGAACTGTCGACAAGTGTTTTCACGCAAGAGCGTATGAGTGGAATTATATTAGTTATTGAAGCACAGACGTGCTGGTTGAAGTCCCTTGTTGGAGACTCGCGTAATTTCACTGTGAAGTCGACGTTGTTAGGAGAAAATCCTCGTTTCGAGTTACGGAAATTCGTCTTGGATGTCGATCATCGCAGGAGTTGAAATGTTTTGTGGAGTGTGAAACGCGTGGATTTCACAAGTAGGCAACATGACTGACACAGGAACTGGGAAGAGTTGTACCCTTAATTGAACATCTGGTCTTTTGTTGTAGTTTTGTTTGACCACTGTTTGGCTGCAGGTTTAGCAAACCACCTCTGATTTAAGAACAATCTCGTATATTCGTGGGTGCATAACAAGGAAAAATATGACAATTTGATGGAAAAGTGGCATTCTTCTCATTGACAACCTATGCTAACCCATACTGCAATTTGACTATCGCTGAAGGGCTTGCGAGAAGCTGCGCTGCACCCATGGCGGCTTACCTACAATCTAGGTAAACCAAGATTGTAAATCAGCGGAATAACCATATTCCATGATATTATATCTGAGTTTACTGAGATTGGCTGACCTACTGCAAATATAAAATCCACCAAAGCCTCACCAATGACTAAAGACAATTTGACTGACATTATCGATTACCGTATTTAAATAACATTCTCGATTTTTACAAATGCTTATTCTTTCTACGATATTGAGATTCGATGAACCAGTTTAATTTCGATAGCCTATCCAATTTCGGATAGGCCTACGTACCGGTCTAACAGACAAAAATATACCCCAAGTGCGTCGGAAGCGGTACGGCAGGTACGGCCATGACCATACCGATTTTTCGAGGAAAAATACGAAAGATATTTTAAAAAAAACAAAGAAAGAAGGAAGGAAACACAAAAAGAAAGCGAGCAGTTTTGATAGCTTCCAAGTTGAAGAAGACATTGATTGGTCCAGAGCGCCACTGAATTTGTTAGTCACTAGGCCTAGCCATGTTAGGACAATATCCTTTAATTTCGATCTTGGAAAGTAACATGTGTGCTCATATGCATGATGCCGGGGGATGTACACGTGATTATTTTATTAACGAAACAAGAAATTAATTTTCTCCATGCGAATTCGTTGTTCGCTTGTCCATGCAATATGTCATACACGCTATGTTGTTTCTGACTGCATGCTACCCTTCCCGGTCAGTAGTATACAGAGTGGATATTGACGCATATTTGGACGAGTGCGCAGGTGTTTTTGCGCAGATTTGGGGAGGTCATGGGGAGGTGTGCGCAGGAGTGTCCTGCGCAAGTGTATGACGTCACTTCCGGTCTGAGTGAATTGGGCGTGACCTGGGGATGTATTCCTCCGCGGTGATGCTGTCTGGCGGTGATGCGGTCTGCCTTCACGGACAGAAAGTAGTCCCAAATACGTGGGTTTTCCTGAGAATGTTCGGCAATCTTCAGGGGCGAGATGGGCCCCTATTGGACTGATTGGATCGAGTGAGGTGTCAAAGTGAAGCGCTCCTCCAGGGCCATCCATTCATGGAGGGGGGGGGGGGTGCATGTAAAATTAGGATTTGTCCCAAAAATATAAAAGCAGAACACGGACTTTACCCCTACAATAGGGGAAAACTCCTATCAACCCTATCCCAAAGGGCTAATATCGGTCCCCGGACTTATCGGGGTCTGGGTGCATGGGTGGGTGCATGTAAAATGAGGATTTGTCCCGGAAAATATAAAAAGCGGAACCCGGACTTTACCCGTACAATAGGGAAAAGCTCCTATCAACCCTTTCCAAAAGGGCTAATATCGGTCCCCCGGGATTATCGGGGCCTGCTGAGAGAGGCGGGGCGGGTGTATGTAAAAGTTTCTCCAGAAAAAAGTATAAAAAGCGGAACACGGACTTTACCCTACAATAGGGGAAAATTCCTATCAACCCTGTCTAGTGGGGGCTAATATCGGTCTCCGGGCTTATCGGGGCCTGTTAATGGGTGAGTGCATGTAAGATTAGGGTACTCATCCTATATCCGGGTTTTTTCCATGTAGGTTACTGCGCAGGTCACGTGGTTTGGTGGGGCGGCACAAGTGTGTGACGTCACTGCCGGTTTTCAGAATGACCAAAAAAAACTACCTCCGAACACAGAAGAGTTCCAATTTTTCCTTAGACCTTAGACTATGGTCCTGATTTTCCATCCGTTTTTCCCCGACCCGGCCGCAGCGCGCGCATTATCCGCCGCACGCCTGCGCGGCATCACCGGAAGCGCGCGGGTGAATTTCGGGTCAAAGGTCAAAAGGTCAAAAGATCAAAGGTCCCCCTTCCGAAAATGTTCGGCCCTCTCCGGGCCAATAGATAGCCTTTATCCGCTCTCCCGAAGCACCCATCGAATGCACAGGGTCTCCGACAATATCGCCAGCACTATGCCCATGTTAAATGGCCAGTGGGGAACCCTCAGTTTTCCCCAGAACCGTATTGGCACGAAAAAATACATGAAACCATAGAACTTATAGTAATAAACATAATCTATAGGTGTTGGACGAGTCTCCACTCGCCGTCTTCCTGGTCTTTACCCGCACCTCGAACCTCTATAGTTTTTTCACTCCACAGGACGTTGCGCGCCTTGTCCACTTGAATGATGTTGTCAAACTCGGCGTAGCAGATCACATTGACGGTGGTCCCGAGGGCTCGTGCAAAGTGGATTCCCAACCGTAAATTGCCTTGCTTGGCCAGGGTCAGCTGATGGTCGTTCTCTAAGGTGGGGGGCAGATCGAAACAGAACAACGTGTATCCGTTCGGGGTGTCCTCCCGATCATATTCCCTTCGTCCTGGTTGATTTGACCTGTGGCTGTAAACAGGTTCTGATAGGCTCGAATGAAATTTCCGCGCCCAAAGTTCGGTGTTAAGGCCGTGGCTGGGACCTGTTGTCCATCCACATGGAGGGCTACAAAACTGATGCCGAAATGTTTGAAGTCAAACGGGTTCTCTGGGTAGGCTCCGCTGAAACTGGTATTTTCCACACAGGCCAGGATCAATCGTTTGGGTAGTTCCCCCAGGAACAGGTTTTCTTTGTTGGCGCTCATATTTCCAGCAGACACAGAGAACACTTTGGTTTGCACACGTCGGATAGGGTACTGGGCTGGTTTTGTTTCCAAGGCTTTCAGGTGTCCCAATTGAATGGCTGGATTCGGTTTCACTTTTCGGACATACAGGACTGCGTCTTGGATGACAATCTTATAGTCAGCTGCATGCCCCTCTACGTTAGTGGCCATCAAGGCGTAGGTCAGAGGCGCCCGTATCAGTCGGATTTTGATGGGGATCTTGTTCAAGAGGTACCGGTCTTGCGTGCAGTCCACCCATGAGATCCACCGAGACGCCGTTCGCGGTGAAAGCCTTCCGTTTGTTATATCTCGCATTGCCGTTCTCTGCGCCCATGTGCTCGGCTGTATCCTGGTAGAATAAAGCGGCTGTCAGCTGAGATTCTTTAGCCTCGCGTCCATACGACAACAGCGTGTCGATGTAGGCTCGATAGGGGTACGTGTTGGTCGAGTCACTGATGAGTTTGTCGCCAGGAAAAATATCCACCTGTTGAAACATAGAGTGCAGCCAGAGATTCGTCGGGCCCACCGTTGCTTGGTCGACGATTCTGGAGCCATCCCCATTGACGACCTTGGCTTTCACATACAAGTATGTATGGGCTAAATTCACATTGGCCGTATCTGCATTACTGATGGTGAACTCGATGGGCCCTGTTTCGTTGATGCTGGAGAGCGGGAGATGCTCCACCCATAATCCTTGTTCGGGACTGGTCTGTGTAGGCGGGACTGTCCACAAATCAAATTCACTGTTGTTGGAGGGGCAGGACTCTGCGTGGATTAAGGACATGTTTAAGAAAAGATATCCTGGGTCTTCGATGTGCGTCGTCGCTGGGTCGGTCGTCGACTGGTGCGTGGTCTCGCCGGTGCAGGCCTTTTATTCCCTACTTTGCGTTGTGCTTTGGCGACCAAGACGCCTCCTGCTTCTTTAGCTCGGCGTTTCAAGGCTTCTTTGGGTGCCGTACCACCCAAGACATCACCGGCGACTTGCAGTCCACTGTGTACCGCTTGTTTACCGATTGCTTTCATCCCACACGTCACCAATGGTAAGAACGTTTTGACGATGCTCCCGAGTATGTTCCGCAGCCCATGTCCTCGTTGCATGCGTGCACCTGCAAATACCGGAAGGCCACCCCCGGCCTGTTGGGCATAATAGTTTATATAGCTGCGTGCATCGCACTCGTAAGGCACCTTCGTTATACAAAGTGAGGAGAACGTGCTTGTCGGAAATGAAGTGTGAACACCACTTTCCCTCGTTGGAATGCCACCGGTCGTCCCGTGTCATCTCTTATATCCACCGTGATAGTGTTGATGTCGGTTTGTCGTACGGGTAGGTAGAGCATGTGGGTGAAACTGTGGGTGACTTGATCTCCATACTTCTTTTTAATGGGGACCACCCGTAACAGAGGTGTGTTGATATCGCCCACGACGTGGTTGTCGACCACGACTGAGTAGACGTAGAGTCCGTACATACCCGACTTCATATCCATCGGGATCTGGCCATCATCCTCGGATGAACCCGTGTAGGTCGGGTGAGCGAGACCCAGCATTTGCTGTAGGATAGGACTCAGTACGACACTCACGTTGGCGATGAGGATGATCTGTGCCTTGTCGTTGTGTGCGTTGTAATCAAAGTCCACGTGATTCTTGAAGGGAAATGTTTTTATGGGTTTTATTCGTGACCTCCCGTAGAGCCTTATAATGCAACAATCTTGTCAGCCCCTGTATGAACTCCTTGGGGGTATCGTATTGGCCTTCGGGGAGGGTGAGTCGGGTGTCTTTTCCTTCGTAGGTCACCTCGTACCACATTTCATTGGATCGCACATTGTACCACGAGTAAGGGTATTGGATATCCACGAGTCCACATTCCCAGCGTCCAGGTAGATGCAACGGTTGCGGTAACTGGGTCACGTACTTGGCCAAGATGTTGTCAGGAAACACATCCAGCGAACTGTTACTGGGTAGGGTGAGGTAAAACATGGCGACTGAGCTGTCCTGCTGCTGCTGTTGGTTTTAATAGGTGTTCCAGGCCTTGGGCGGTTGTGTCCGGCGTCGTGTTCGTCGCGGTGACTTGCTACGTGTCACGGTTCTGGAGATGTGGGGTGTCTTGATCAAGGGTGGTTTTTAAAGGGGTGAAAAGAAGGTGCCCGTCGTTGTGGTGTTTTGCGGGTGACTCCGGTTTTCACTCGACTTCCCAAGTGTGTGGAGAGAGTCGTTGTGCGTGCACCGGCGAGTCACGCTGCATCCGGGCCCAGCGCTGGGGGTTCCTCACCAATTCCTGTGGTACATGCATGTCTTTCAAGCCTTGAGCAAAGACCTCCCATCCTCGAGGATCCGTGCGCGACCTGCGTTGACGCATCAGGTCATTCACTGAATCTGTCATGTGGGTACCGGGGACCACCTGATTCTGCACCAGTAGTTCACCTTTATCATTCCAAGTCAATTTAGGATTCTGTTTCATCCGTTGTAATACCAGGCCAGCTTGTTTCTTGAACGATGCAGGTACACTCTTCAGGACTTCGTCTTCCACCCACTGTGGGGCTGTGGGTGGTACCCTTGGTAATGGCGGCTGTTGGAGCGGTGCTGAGGTCGGCGGTGTGTCGCGGCGTGGTGGTGGTGGTGGTGATGGTGGTGCTGGGGTAGAGAGGGTTTTGTATTGGTCCATGAACGTCATGTACCGTTGAAGCGTCTCATTGTACCGTTGTACTTTCTCACTGTCGCTTAACCCCGGTCTTTGCATCATTCTTTAGATGACGACTTTACAACGAATGTTATGGATTAGGAATACTGATCAGCGATACGGATTTGATATTTTTGGAACATCATGATGTCTGGCCGGCATCATGGAAAACTGTTGACCGCTTCTCTCTTGCAGGAAACAAGCCTATGTTTTTGTATACTATGATTGTCTTTTTGAATTTGGTGCTAATACTGTTATATGGAATATGGAATAGGTCTTTGGATTATGGACGCGGATATTCTCTAACGGACAACGGCTGAATTATGGATGACGGACTAGACGCTTGTAATTATTTGTAAGATTTGTTGCATCTCTTCGTCGAGGGTGTTTATGGTCTTCACCGTAGGTGGGACAGGGTAAGGCGATTGGAGGTTTTGAAGGAGCCGTGGTTCGACGAGGACCATTTTTTTCGTGTGGTTCATTGTCGGCCGAAGAGTCCACCCAAGACTGGACCCAACACGGAAGCGGCCAACGGTGCTAAGATGGCCCCGAGAAAGCCGCCTTTCTGTAACACCTTTTTCTTTTGTGTTTGAGAGACTCGCTTCTGGACTATGGTTCAGAGACCTGTCTTATGCTTGGCCAACTTGGTCTTCTGAGCCGGAGTCAGTGGTACGTTGCCTTTTAACAGGTTGTACCCGATCTCGCACAGACAGCGTCCAAGGTCAGGCTCCGCGCCGCGTACAATGGCTCGGACCAACTCGGGTGTGGCCGTCCTCAATACACGGAGGGTCGGGGCGTGCTTCCGTACTCGCGCAGACATCATGAACAACTAATGCTAGAACCCACAACTCTGCCATTTTTATCTACCTACCTCCTGAATATTGAACAGAGACAAAGTCAACCATGATGTTGTATTAATTATTTTATTATCCCCATCATCAAACACACACCTCAGCTGGGGGAGCCACTATGTGTGTGTTTACATTATTTTTGCATGTAAACGTGGTGGGTCTCTCCGGGAAAGATTCCGGTCCGTAGTCGAAGGTGATTGGGGGTGGCTTGCCTGAGGTCGAAGAGCATATACCCGTGCTGAGGGGTTGTTGCATCTTTAAAGGCTTCCAACACAAACGGTGTGCGGCCGGGATACATCTGTCTCGCCAGGTGCAGCAGTTGAGTGGTATCTCTCGGGTTTTTGAAGAACACCAGGTAGTGGGCATTTAGGCTGATGTTCCGATGTTCTTTTTTTCACTGAACAGATTCTGCACAATGTAGATGATGCTGAGCCGTCGATGATGGCTGCTTTTGGTAAAGAGTTGGGTGACCCGCGCATCCGTCTCCGCCATGAGATCATCCAGAACCACCAAGGTGCCCGGTTCCAAATCGGCCAGGTTAGGTAGGCCTTCCACGAACGCTGCTGCATACGCCGCCTGCCATTCTCCATAACACCACACGACTCGGCCAATGGGTGGGGTGATCAAGCTGTCGGCGTGTCGAAGGAGCTTCCTGACGAAGTGCGTTTTGCCGGAGCCCGTTGGTCCTGGGATGACGCAAGTGAAGGGATGTTGCCACCGAGGGTCCATGGTTGGAGGTGTATCCGCTGTCGTGGTAACCCGCTCTTGTAAATTTGGTACGAGTGAACTGGGCTGGTGGAGGGTTCAACAACAACGTCGGTCGCCGTTGTTGATAAGCGTTCACTGTGAGTGATGAAATCCGGTGGGTTTTCAGACGTAGTGGATGTACTTGGTGTAGGTGTTGACTGTATACTCGGTGTGGAGCTCGATGTGGCTTGTACACGTGGTGTGGTGGTGGTGGTGATGACTGGGCTCGTTTCGATCACGGGGTTGATTGGTGTAGAGAAGATCTGTAGACTGGTTTGACTCACAGCCACTCACAGCTAGAGTTCTAAGTTGGTTAAGTAGAGTGGTGAGATAGGCTACGTCGTAAAACACACCTCCGTACAACACACTCAGCAGGGTTAGCAATATCACCACAAAGCCCACTTGCGCTTTGCGCGTTTTGGGAGACGCTGTGTTCAGAGGCAGCTGCTGTTTGTCCATAGCTCCGTGGTCGAACGTGGAATGAAGGATGACGATAGTGGTGTCTCGCTTTATAGTCGTTTTACCTGGTTGGTCTTGACCCAGGAATTGAAGGAACTGGGCCAGCCTTGCCATTTGACGAAATGAAACAGCTTGCCACGTCGACGTTCCGTTTTCAAAATCTGCTCCACCGCGTAGTAGTCTTGCTTTGTTTTTACGACAGGCTGTAATTTCGTCTCGTAAAACATCCCTAGCAACGGTTCCCCTTGAAGATCTTCAAGTTCATAGACTCGCTGCTGTCGGGGTAGGCGCCGTTTAATCAGGAAGTGCTCATCGCTCCAGTTATGCAAGTAACTTTTCTCAAATTGACCTTTGACTTTACTGATCCGTACACGGTCCCCGACCTTGAACACCTCCTTCGGCGTTCGCTGCGATTGCCTGGTGTACAAGACACGCCGGACTTGGGCTCCATTGCGTTGGGTCACGATAATGGGGGCTCTCTCTATACTCTGGTGATAGGCTCGATTGTAACCACTGACAAGTTTCGGGAGAACATCGATGTACCGCCTTGTATTCTTATAGGTGAAATATTTATACATGCGGCCTTTGAATGTCCTGTTGAACCTTTTCACAGCGGAAGCCTTGGTCTCGTTGAACGTATGGAAGAAAAACACCTTCTGGGCTTTCAGAAACTGTTGGAACGGTCCGTTGAGGAATTCCGTGCCTTCGTCAGTTGCCCCCGTTTTCGTCCGGATGGGTACCACCCACGCGTACTTCAACAGGATATCGATGCACGTCACGATATACCGATTCTCATCTTTGTGTTTGGCAAAGGCGCTCATATCGACCAAATCCGCTTGCCACTGGGCATCTATACCACCCACGATGACCCGGTTCCGTAGAAAATGGCAACGGACAGATCGATGTAAGGTATAGGTGTCTTGTTTTCTTAACCAATCTAGGACTTGGGCACATTGTATCCCCTGGGGTTTGGCCGCTCGATAGAGAGCCGACAATGCACTATAGGCCGCCGGACTGTCGGGAGTGTAGTATAAGTTCTCTAACACCTCCCCCCCCCCAGCTCTTCATGGCGACAAATGATGATGGACCCTGGCTGTATCGTTCATTTATAACGGGTATATCTTGGGCCGGAGTTTCTTTCTAATTTTCTTCTTTGGCTTCTGCCAGCACATTGTCCATGGTAAATGACCAGTCCAACTCGTCTGATGACCGCTCTTCCTCCCTAAGCACTTGATTCACATCTGCCACGGCATCTTCCAATACAGACCATAGAACAGGGTGAAGAGTAAAATGCACTGCACCCCCATCTAGCCGAGCCAATTGAGCAAAGAAGGGGCCGCGTCGGATCGTGACAGAAGTGAATGAGGTCACCGTCCAGTTCACCAGACAACACCCGTTTGAATTTGGTCCAGCCCTCCCGGGACAGACGAATGTTAACCGGGCACGGTTGTGTAGGCTCCGCATCACAGACGTCTCCCACCTCCTCCATGATATCGACCGTATCCGCATAAACGTGCAGGAAGACCTCAGGGGTCAAGCTGAGAAACGCCCGTATTATATGCTCCGTCATGGTCAGTACGTGAATGGTACCAGATTTGACTGTCTCTCGTATTTATAGGGAGAAAAAGTTTTTGACGTGAGATGAAAGGATCGGGTGGTCATGTCACCGGGCTGACTGAGTCTAACCGGATAATCAATGGCTTCGTCGTTTGCCTCCGCTTCATTGCTAGGTTTGGTAATTTGTTCATTGGGTTCTGCCGCCGCTTCTCTCAGGGCACGAGCCACTCCAATTGAACAGCTGACCGCTCGTCCGGTGTAAACAGCTGGTCCACGATAGGCACCACTTTCTCGAAGGATGTCCACAATTGGGGTCCTGGGTGAAGCCTCGTGTAGGGTCTTGGTAACGGCTCAGGCGTGGGAAGAAGGGTCCACGGTGTACGTAGATGGCATTGTCTATGTGGATGAGGTTTCCGTCGAGCTCACCGCTCAACACCCGTTTAAATTTGGTCCAGCCGTCACGGTGTAGCGTAACCGTATTCGATACGGTCTCAGCGCGCGACCAGCAAACATCTCCACGGTCTTCAACGATGGTGACGTGTAACCCCACCTGGGGTGTAAGAGGAAGGAGGGCTCGTAGGACTGGTGACATGGTTGACCCAAAGACGAACGGTGAATGACACACACTGGCTATCTCTCGTATTTATGGTCAGGTCACTCGGTGACATGCTTGACCCAATGACGAACGGTGAATGACGCACACTGTGGCTGACCTCGTATATATCGGTTGCACATAAGCGCATCTGTGGACGCTCTGAAGAGCCGTTCTTTCTCTGTCGCTGTCGTTGTCATTGCCACAGCGTCAGGGTCAATATGGCCATTACTAGGCCAACGAGCCGTCGCTGGTTCCAGCGTGAGCGCTCGTGGTCCATAGTCCGGGCATCAAGGATGGCTGTCGTAGTCCATTAGTGTTGAGTGATAGCACACCTCTCCATCGAGTGCACTCTGTCGAGGACCGCTTCTGTGAACTCTTTCAGGATCTGGCGTCGCCCCTCGTTGTCGTCGCCATCTGCAAACATGGACCGAACCACTGCTCGCTAACCCGCGAGTGAATTAACCACGGTCGCATGCTGTAAAATGCGGGTCGCATAGGGATGGGTTACAAGCGTCTAGTCTGTCATTCATAATCCAGCCGTCGTCCATTAGAGAATATCCGCGTCCATAATCCAAAGACCTATTCCATATTCCATATAACAGTATTAGCACCAAATTCAAAAAGACAATCATTGTATACATAAACATAGGCTTGTTTCCTGCAAGAGAGAAACGGTCAACAGTTTTCCATGATGCCGGCAAGACATCATGATGTTCCAAAAATATCAAATCCGTATAGCTGATCAGTATTCTTAGTCCATAATATTCGTTGTAAAGTCGTCATCTAAAGAATGATGTATCTCAGTCACGCATTGATTGTGACTGTTCATATGAGTACCATGAGGATCTTGAAGTACATGGGTTCATACGGCCCCTAGCCCCGGGTTAAGCGGAATTAGACACAAGTTACGAAACGTAGCGCCATAGATCTTGCACGCCACATTCATATCTTGCTATCAGCATGCGATATGTATCGCCAAATTTGAGAAACTTTGAGTGGAGGCGCTTGGTGGAATAGCCCTGTTTTATAAGTTTCTGCAACAATGTTTTGTGACGTTGATTACAATCATCACATTTAACACAGGATCTAGCAAATGCTACTAAGCGAGATATGTATATGCCATATGCAGGTCCCGCTGGAATATTACTATCCAGAAAGGGATAGTTTACGATGTCGAAATTGTAATCATCTCTTTTGTCATAAAGTCGACGAGAGAGAATGCCCGCTTCATTTTTATAGAGATAGAGATCTAAATAAGGTGTCCGTCATGGCTCTGCAACCGTAGGAATGGGGGTGTGGGATCCAGAGGGACGTGTTTTATAGACCATGTCACACATGCGCACCTATACGTAGCTCTACGGGTGTAGTCCGTGATGCGTACTATTGTGATTGGTTAGACCAAAAAGAGAGCAACAACAACAAAGATTACAGGTCAATCCTTTTATTAGCCCCTACATCACAGCACATCCACGCTGGAGGAATCGCTATGGGTGTGTTTACATGCGGATGTTAAAGGTTAAAAGGTTAAAAGTTAGAGCTCATGTCAGCGGTTAAAGGTCATTTCCGGTCACGTGACAGTAAACATGGAAAAACCCGGATGTAAGATGAGGACCCGGATGTAAAACCACAGTACCAGGGTGGAAGACGGAGGAACGACGGGAAAACCCTACTGGGAAACCCGGATGTTGACAAGGTCCCGGATGTAAAATCCACTGCCCACACACACACACGAGCGCGCGCGCGCGCGCAATGCAGCTCAGTCGTACACCAGTACATCTCGGTCCTCGAGTTGGAGGTAGTGCTAAAAATAGATCACCAGCAAGCGTGCTATAAAAGGGAAGCGGCCTGGCCGTTTCAACCGACACTCTGTCAACCACGAAGATGTTCACTTGCACAACTTGCCAGAAGCGGTTTACTCGCCTAGATAATTTACGGCGCCACGAGGTCTCCACCCACAACGATGCACAGTATACTTGTATAACCTGCGCACGGTCATTCAATCGGGAGGATCATTTACTGCACCACGAACGCTCATTCCACGAGAGGACGACTGAACAATGTAACGATTGTGGTCAACTAGATATCCAGCCAGTCCCTAGCATTACTGTTGCCAGTCAGACGCCTGACGACATCGAACATTTTCTGGAAGATGCAGTGGATATTCCTAGCGATCTGTTACAGGACGCCCATCCAGTGAGTGACATCTATCGGCGCCAATGGCCCATGATACGGCACTGTTTCCACCGTGATCACCCTATTCCAGATATCTACAATTTCCCACTGACCGATCTCGCCAGTCTACGTAGTTACGTGGAAACCATCGTCAATGACCAAGCTACGGCCTTCAAATTGAATGTCGCTTTCGGGTACATCTTACGTCACAAAGAGACGGACCAGTTACGGTATTATTATGCCAGTAATAACAGCCATGTGTCTGACCAGCCGTTCACCATCATTAACCGGGTGTCGCTAGAGACGAAGCTGGAGATACTGGACACCGTGGATCCCTTGAGATGGGCACAACGTCAACGCCCCAACACACAATGGGTCGTAGAGAGGGTCACCAATGTTACGTTCTTCGTTACCAAGCTGACCGACCACCCCCGTCGGCTGAATGCGTCACCATTGCACTGATGAATAGCATAACATGCCGTATATACTCTCTATGTCTACATGCTGATCGTTGACTTGAGCTCAGTAAACACTTGTACCTAATGTGAGCGTGCGTTAAATAATAAAACATGGTGTTTGATATTTCAATTGCTGTGAACATACTAAACATACCCAGGGCGGCTCCCCCAGCCTGGGTATGATGTAACATTGGGGATAATAAACTGTATAAATATTGCTGAACTTGTTGTTATTCACGACAACCCCTATCCGCTATACTTGGATGAAATATATACACCGATAATATATAGTGCCCTTGCACACTTCCGAAACTTCCCTTTAACCCGCAGGCGTGCGGCCGGGCCAGGGGAAACCCGGATGGAGAATCCGGACCATACGTCTAAGGTCTAAGGAAAAATTGGAACTCTTCTGTGTTCGGAGGTAGTTTTTTTAGGTCATTCTAAAAACCGGAAGTGACGTCACACACTTGCGCAGACCCACCAAACCACGTGACCTGCGCAGTAACCTACATGGAAAAACCCGGATGTAGGATGAGTACCCTAATTTTACATGCACCCACCCATGCACAGGCTCCGATAAGCCCGGAGACCGATATTAGCCCACACTAGACAGGGTTGATAGGAGTTTTCCCCTATTGTAGGATAAAGTCCGTGTTCCGCTTTTTATTTTTTTTTTCTGGAGAAACTTTTACATACACCCACCCCGCCTCTCTCAGCAGGCCCCGATAATCCCGGGGGACCGATATTAGCCCTTTTGGATAGGGTTGATAGGAGCTTTTCCCTATTGTAGGGATAAAGTCCGTGTTCCGCTTTTTATATTTTCGGGGACAAATCCTCATTTTACATGCACTCACCCATGCACCCAGACCCCGATAAGCCCGGGGACCGATATTAGCCCTTTGGGATAGGGTTGATAGGGGTTTTCCCCTATTGTAGGGGTAATTAAGTCCGTGTTCCGTTTTTAATATTTTCGGGACAAATCCTAAATTTTACATACATCCACTCCCCCATCCTACCTCTCTCAGCAGGCCCCGATATTAGCCCCTTGAGATAGAGTTGATAGGAGTTTTTCCCTATTGTAGGGGTAAAGTCCGTGATCCGCTTTTTATATTTTCGGGACAAATCCTAATTTTACATGCACCCACCCATGACTGGATGGCCCTGGAGGAGCGCTTCACTGACACCTCACTCGATCCAATCAGTCTACTAGGGGCCCCTCTCGCCCCTGAAGATTGCCAAACATTCTCACGAAAACCCACGTATTTGGGATTACTTTCTGTCCGCGGAGGCAGACAACATCACCGCCAGACCGCATCATCGCGGAGGAATACATTCCCAGGTCACGCCCGATTCACGCAGACCGGAAGTGACGTCATACACTTGCGCAGAACACTCCTGCGCACACCTCCCCATGACCTCCCCAAACCTGCTCAAAACTTGCGCACTCGTCCAAATATGCGGACTCTGTATACTACCGTTCGCCTACAGTACTAGTATCCGGCCTTGTTTTGCAAACAATATTACGAGCTATATATGCTTGAAGCAAGGGCTCAATAGCGCCTTATACACTTTTCATCTTGCATCACCTTTAAACATTTTTTACACTGTTCTCACCCCCTACATCCGACCGTCGCCAGCCGGTGAAACGGTGGTCAGCCGGTGAGGCTATTTTTGCAATACAGGTGAGATGGTGTTAGAAATTTGGATTTCTTTCACATTTCTTCTGAGGTTATGGTCAATATTAATGGATATTCATTCATGGAAAATAACAGTCGTCATTTCAATCGCTCGGTTACATATCAGAACGCCTTGTACTTAAATATATCGTTTTAACACGCAGAGCGATGCTGTTTAGGGGAGAGTAATTTTGCTACAAGTACTCCATTCTCAGTAATTCTCTGCAAGTAGCTGTAATTACGGACGAGGTAGAGGTTTTTCTCTTTTTTCTTTTTGTACATAAAATGATTCCGTGCAAACAGTTAGGAGCCAGTCATAAAAACTGATACGTTTGTGGAAATATTAAAATGTAAAGCACTCCCATACTAAAGCGCCTACGTTTTTTTTTTTTTTTTTTTTTGCCTAATGTTGCTTGAAATATCCGAAGATTCGTAGCCTGTTCTCGTTGTTTACAAATTCGTTGGCGACTTCTATCAGATCGATTGTGTTTTCAGCGACAGAAATCGCCCAGAACGCGTCTACGGCGATCTAGACCCCAGAAGCTTCTGGGGCCTAGGCGGCCCCTGGACCCCCCCCCCTAAAGTGTTATGATAGTAGCTAGCCCCCCCCCCCCCCCACAAGACCTCAATGCCCAATCAAGAATTGCTTCCGCCGGCCCTGAAGGTCGTACCACTTTGATGAGAGATGGAACTGTTAGTTAGAGATTGGCCTACAGTATCACCGGAAAAATTGTAAGAAATATTAGTTCCCTAAAATAAACCAATTAAGTGATGGTCAGACCAATTGGCATCAATTCAATTCGTTTTTGGAACTCTATTTATTTTCTTATCTATATATATATATACGAATCGAGGAACTTTTCATTACAATGTACAAAAATCAAATTAGCTCCTTTCCGGCATAGTTCACTTCAGTTCGGTGTGATAAATCCCGTCACATTAAAAAGGAAATAAAAAAAAGATGTTGAGTTGGAAGTCGCTACTTATCAGAGGATCTTCCCCTTTATTCTCATTCTATAAACGGTGTCTTAGCTGTCTTCTTTCAATACCGGTACATTATTTCCGAATTTTGCATACTTTATCTTAATGATTGAAGCTACTATGTTTTGCCTCCTTAAGTCGTGAAGTCTTCCAAAAGTTGCGAGTCACTGGATCATGTCCCTAGACCTCAATGCACAATTTTATTTGTTGCTAACGAACGAACATCCAACTCTTTGTAGAAAGTTAGCCAAATATGTTCGGGAATGTTTTACGATGAGAAAGACATATTTAAATCTCAACCGTTAACGATATATATATATATTATTTTTTTGGTGTTTAAAAAAAATAATGACCTTGATGATATAGATATGTGTTTTTTGTATTGGCCTGTCTCTCATTTTGCCCTCCATGTTCATAAACGACATTTATCGATCTGTGAAACCCGTAAACTGTGATTACCGGTACGTGTGCTCATTCACCCCCATGGCTCATTCACACCCATGGGTTCATTCACCATCATGGGTAGTTTATAGGGATATCGCGTGCCTTTTCTTTTCTACTCATCGCGCACTACTCATTGCGCATGCGCATTCGACCCATTCTACTGTAGGGTGCAAGCCTGGCCCATGGAATCTCAGGTAGCGAAAACCCCAGGTCTCTCGCCCCACCCTATCCCGCGCCACACCTATAGGGATAGGGAGATCGCGTGCTCTTTCTATACTACTACTCATCGTGCATGCGCAGTCGACCCATTCTACTGTAGGGTGCAAGCCTAGCCCATGGAATCTCAGGTAGCGAAAACCCCAGATCTCTCGCCCCACCCTATCCCGCGCCACACATATGCGATCCGCTGTGCAGCGAGTAAAGCGGAGGAGGAGGAGGAGGAGGACACGCCACGGATTATACTAGGGAGATATGTGGTTTTAATGTATAAATATATATGTGTTTGGTTTTAATGTATACTCTCTCCTAGAGGGCACCACTTATGGCAAATGAATGATCTATCTATCTATCATCCAGTCGGACTCAGATGATGGATCATGATGATGATGGGCCGTCGATGAAACCCCAGCGGACAAAACCCCAGCGGGCAAAACCCCAGTCGGACAAAACCCCAGTCGGACAAAAAAAATTATATTAGCCATACAACAACATTAAGAGATTTTATCTATATTTTTTTTTATTAAATTAAGGTCAATATTTACATGTTATGGTCAATATTTACACACAAAAATGTGACATTTCACATTGAGTTTTCTTTCTAGCTAGTAAGTCTATCTAATACAGTCTGATATTATGTCCAAGGCCTCTCATGGTTTGTTCCAATGTCTTACGACCGCTGTCCAAGTCAATGCACAGATGACCAAGATAGCATAACTTTTGTCCACCTTTGTTATTACGTATAATTTCCATGGTGATGTAATGACACATCGATGATTGATTTATTGACTTTTAAGGGCCGTTTCCCTTACGGATTTCGCGGCCCACCAAATAGATTACATAGGTATTTACATGTGTATTCTTGACTGGAATATATTTTGTCTATACTTTATCATTATTGTTATAATGACACATCAACATTTGATCTCTGTTTTATAGTCAAACTGTAGCTATGAGTAAATCTTGTCATAAGCACTGAAAAGTAGGCTACTCAAACCCAAACAAAAACAATAACAGACAGACATCAAAGACTATCAAGAATCAGTAAATGATAATCCTCACTTTAAGGTTTTAAATCCATTTTAATCCTAATTACTTCTGAGAAGGTGATTAGTGGAAATTAGGGGGAAAAATGATTATCATGAGAAAACAAAATACTCAGAATTAAAAGCATATTTAGAAAATAAAAAAATAAAAAAATGAAGTGGCTGGGGTTTTGTCCACTTTTCCTGTTCTGGGGATTTTTCTGCTGGGGTTTTGTCCACTGGGGTTTTGTCCGTTGGTGTTTTGTCCGTATCCCGTCGATGATAATGGTTTGGCTCTTCCATGACAGACAGGCGGGACATTTTTTAGCCAATCGGTATCTTCGTTGGACTTTTACCCGACCCGGAAATATCAAAATGGCCGACTTTGATGTCACCGGAGGAACGCATGCTGGGGACGCTTCTGTCAGAAATACAGCACCATTGGCGAAAGAATCCGTCACAGACGAAGACAGAGACAAGGCAGAGCAGATAAAGGAGAAAGCAAACGAGTTTTTCAAAAGTAAATATGAACGAACCAGTGCGAATACATATCGAGATTTTGTTAGGGAAAGGTTATGATGGGCCCAATTGCCGATAGGCATCCTGTTCGGGGTTCAACAACAACAACAACAACAACAACAACAGGGGTTTATACTGCCGATCCTTTTTCTCTCTTGTCGAGGGTCTGAGTAGCTTTTTCATTGATATCTTTTTTTTATCAACACAGGAATAGTTCCCTGGCAAAACTACGAAAACCGAGAGGGTTCTTTGGCGTTTTGCTTTTTATGTACACAGTTCTTACTTCTCAGTTCGGACTGTAAGTCTAAATTCTAATCCTTATTAGTGGCCCAAGTCAACCTTGCTGCCCTAAACAAAGATCCGGTAATGTAATATGGTAGTAGGAATATCATGATACCAGCTTCTTCACATATTTACATCACAAAAGGTTGTGACGTATTCTGATCGTAAGACAGCTAGCTGTTGACTGTCACTCTTGAGATAGGGTAGAAGAGTACCCAAGTGCCAGTACTCCAATGGTTGTGCGGAAGCCCCGTTCATAAAATAAAATGGGATTGTTGTGGGAAGAGCGTGTGACCATAATAATGATGTACTGTTATTGTCGTAATATTTGTGGCACATGAATGGATGTACCCTGAGCGTGAGGGGTGGACTATTCGTCGTCATGTCTGCGGCGTCTCGGCAAGTCGGCATGTCTTCAAAACACTAGCGTGGATTAGTTTCCATAACCTGCTTACTTCCCCTCCCACCGTGATGTTTTCATTTTACTGTAAAGCAGTCTCAAAATAATATTTGTAAATATTCGTGTTGTTAGCTGGATGGCGGGAATCACGTGATATTGAAAGTATGGGGAGAGACGAATGACCTTGGAAAATAAGGGCGATCGTAAATAAGGATGTGCATGTGATGTGACCGATACTGACCCCGTCACCGGCACCATCTGCAGTGTCGGCAAGTCGGCGTGTTGGCAAAATTTGGGACAAAAATGAATAAGGGAGGTCAGCTGGTATCGAAGTATCGCAAGCAAGGGGAGGTAGCCAGTGTATACCATGTCTTCTCCATTTTGGGTTTATTTGTAAATAAGGATGTATATGTGATGTGCCTGATACCGATCCTGTCGTCGTGTAGATTGTCGGCAAGTCGGCTTGTTGGCAGAATTAGAAGAAATATGAATAAGGGATGTAAGCTGTGGTTATTCTAGACTGAGTTACTGCCCCTGTTATCGAAGTATAGGAAACAGGTGGAGGTAGGCAGTGTATACCATTTCGTCCTTTTTTGGGGTTGTTTGTAAATAAGGATGTATGTGATGTGCCTGATACCTACCTGGAGAGTGTCGGCAAGTTGGCGTGTCGGCAATATTTGTAGTCAATATAAATAAGGGAGGCAATCACTGGTTATTGTAATCTGAGTTACAGTCTCTGTTATGGAAGTATTGGATCGAAGGGGAGGTAGCCAGTGTATACGATTTCGTCTCCACAGCGTATATGTAATGTCACTGATGTCACCCTGTTGTGTTGGCATCGCTCTTTGAAGTGTCGGCAAGTCGGCTTGTAGACGTGTCGGCAAGTCGACATGTCTCCAAAACACTAGCGTGAATTAGTTTCCATAACCTACTTACTTCCCCTTCCAAAATAAAGAAGATCGTAAATAAGGATGTGGATGTGAGGTGACCTATGCCGACCCCGTCGACGGCACCATTTGCAGTGTCGGCAAGTCGGCGTGTTGGCAAAATATGAGAGAAATATGAATAAGGCGGTAAGCTGGCATCGAAGTATTGCAAACAAGGGGAGGTAGCCAGTGTATGCGATCTCGTCTCCATTTTGGGGTTATTTGTAAATAAGGATGTATATGTGAGGTGCCTGATACCGATCCTGTCGTCGTGTAGATTCTCGGCAAGTCGGCTTGTTGGCAAAATTGGAAGAAATATAAATAAGGGATGTAACCTGTGGTTAATCTAGACTGAGTTACTGCCCCTGTTATGGAAGAAAAGGAAGCAAGGAGAGGTAGGCAGTGTAAACAATTTCGTCCTTTTCGGGTTTGTTTGCAAATAAGGATGTAGGGCCTATATGTGAGGTGCCTGATACCTACCCGTCGACGACGCCTTGTAGGGTGTCGGCAACTCGGCGTGTTGGCAATATTTGGAGTCAAAATAAATAAGGGAGGCAACCACTGGTTATTGTAGTCTGGATTACAGACCCTGCTTTGAAGCATTGGAAAGAAGGGGGGTAGCCAGTGTACACGATTTCGTCTCCTTGGCGTATATGTAACATCACTGATGTCACCCTGTTGTGTTGGCATCGCTTTTGGGGTGTCGGCAAGTCGGCTTGTAGGCGAATGGGAGAGAAATGTAAATAAGGGGGGAAAATATAGCTTGGTGTGCATTTTTTTAGCTGTATTAGCTGTATAAATGGACTGTCTCATAACCTTAAAAGCATAGCGAACAGCCCTGGTTTTGACGGTCATTCATGAAAAAATCATATTAATAGTATTTATCTTTTTCTTTTATTCTAACGGTTTTGAAGATAATCACAATTTCTATCAAAATTTATCAAATTGGATGAATGTTGCTCGACATGGCAGGAGGGGAGACAAGCCTGTTTTACGGTTGAAAATGCACAATGATAAACTGAGAATGGGGAGCGGTGTTTGGCTAAATATTAGTGTGCGTTTATTGTGTGATGGCAGTATTTTCTTTCATCCACACGAACTCATGAATTGGCTGTCAAAATTGGACAATAATAACAGTAGTGTGCCAACAATGTGTGAACAGCCGACCTGCCGATGGGAGATATAGGCTGTTTCTCATGGGCAGACTGTCGACATAGTCATACGAAGACATTCATGTATCGTATGGTTGGTATGTGGTGGACAACGATGCATAGTCATTACGGTAGACCTAATCACTCAGTTGAATACATTCGCCAAACAGTGTTTATAAACGATACTTCCGGAGCAGCAAGGTTGACTTGGGCCTTGTTAGTCATGTTAGTAAAGGACCTGTGACACCCTTCATAGCATCTCGCATGAACTGTACTCAATGTTGGATGGTACACATGCAAGCCGTTATCAACCATTACCACTCACTGATTGGCACTGGTAGGAAATATCCCCTTGCAGTACCGTTCAGTTTTCAACTAATCAGTACCAACCAGGAAGTCACCAATCCTATAAATTTTCTACTGATTGGCTACTAAGTAGTTACCAATCAGATTGGCTACCAACAAGTTGGGGAAAATACCTTGATCGGGGTATTATACCTCTGTAAATGAAAATGGCATGTGATGGCTTACTTCCATATCTCAAGGTCATATCCAAGTTGCCTGAATGTAGATGCATTGACTGATGAATAAATTAGATTAAATCATCTGATGCATTGTACAATCTCCTAGCATGCACACACATGGTAGTGTCAGAATACCCAGAGCAGAGGTCTGTTTTTCATGTGCACATGCTAGCAGATTAGATTGTCTGTGTCTGTCAATTAAAGTTGATTTATTAACTAGGCATTGCCTCTTGCATCCTTTAATTTGCATATGACCTTGACATGGAAGTATGCCATCACATGCTATTTTCATTTACAGAAAAAATATCACCGAATATATCATTGAAACCACATTGCATTTTTAGCCCACCATCACCAGATGGTGGGCTGTTCAAATCGCTTTTTGTCCGTGGTCCGTCGTCCGTCAGTCAGTCCGTCAGTCCGTCCGTCCGTAAACAATTCTTGTTATCGCGATTTCTCAGGAACTACTGCATGGATCTTTCTCAAATTTGGTACACAGGTTCCCCTTGGGGTCTAGTTGTGCAAGATACCTTTTCTGGTCCGATTCGAAAATCAATATGGCCACCAGGCAGCCATCTTGGATTTCCCCATGAAACCTTGTTATCGCGATTTCTCAGGAACTACTGCATGGATCTTTCTCAAATTTGGTACACAGGTTCCCCTTGGGGTCTAGTTGTGCAAAGAAACCTTTTTTGGTCCGATTCGAAAATCCAATATGGCCGCCAGGCAGCCATCCTGGATTTCCCCATGAAACCTTGTTATCGCGATTTCTCAGGAACTACTGCATGGATCTTTCTCAAATTTGGTACACAGGTTCCCCTTGGGGTCTAGTTGTGCAAGAAACCTTTTTTGGTCCGATTCGAAAATCCAAAATGGCCACCAGGCAGCCATCTTGGATTTCCCCATGAAACCTTGTTATCGTGATTTCTCAGGAACTACTGCATGGATCTTTCTCAAATTTGGTACACAGGTTCCCCTTGGGATGTCGTTGTGCAAGAAACCTTCTTTGGTCCGATTCCGAAATCCAATATGGCCACCAGGCAGCCATCTTGGATTTCCCCATGAAACCTTGTTATCGCGATTTCTCAGGAACTACTGCATGGATCTTTCTCAAATTTGGTACACAGGTTCCCCTTGGAGTCTAGTTGTGCAAGAAACCTTTTTGGTCTGATTCCGAAATCCAATATGTCCACCAGGCAGCCATTTTGGATTTCCCCATGAAACCTTGTTATCGCGATTTCTCAGGAACTACTGCATGGATCTTTCTCAAATTTGTTACGCAGGTTCCCCTTGGGGTCTAGTTGTGCAAGAAAGCTTTTTTGGTCCGATACGAAAATCCAATATGGCCACCAGGCAGCCATCTTGGATTTCCCCATGAAACCTTGTTATCGCGATTTCTCAGGAACTACTGCACGGATCTTTCTCAAATTTGGTACACAGGTTCCCCTTGGGGTCTAGTTGTGCAAGAAACCTTTTTTGGTCTGATTCCGAAATCCAATATGGCCACCAGGCAGCCATCTTGGATTTCCCATAAAACCTTGTTATCGCGATTTCTCAGGAACAACTGCATGGATCTTTCTCAAATTTGGTACACAGGTTCCTCTTATGGTCTAGTTGTGCAAGGTACCTTTTTCGGTCCGAATCGAAAATCCAATATGGCCACAAGGCGGCCATCTTGAATTTCCCCTTGAAACATTGTTACCGTGAATTCTTGGGAAATATTTCATGGATCTTTCTGAAATTTGGTACACAGGTCCCACTAGTAGTGCAAGATACCTTTTTTGGTCCGATTCGAAAATCCAAGTTACGCTCCAAATTAATTTGGTATTCTCGAGATGTGACGTTGCATCGCAAGAGTCGGCGGATCAAACGGTGGGACATATTCTATATATTGACTATAGAGAATATCCGTACCTTCACCTTCCATATCAAGGAGTTCAAATAATTCGGAATTAAAATGTATTTCTTCAAATTTTAAATCAGCTTTCTTTAGTCCATGCAGTAGCAAGTGAACTGCTCCACCCTTTCGTCTGCCGGCAGGTCGGCTACATGAAGGGATGTCACTCTTGTGACTCAACGTCACAACTCGACAACTGTAGACTACTGCATGTTTCGATCCAAGGGAGATAATCAGGATTCAGGCACTTTCGAAGTTTCAACATTACTGCGCAGACCGGATCCCTTCAGTATTAAGTAGTGTACCATCTTGCTATTTTCAGGCATGGTATCTTAAAAGAGATATCTCAAAATAGCCGTATAAACAGAACAGAATTAGCATTCGTTCCTAATTATAAAATCTTAAGTATGTTTCATAGCTCATGCCAAATTGTCAAAGAGATTGGTCTTCGCTTCCAGTACCCAATGATGACACGTGCAAAAAAATAAATAAAAAAAATACTACAAAACAAAGGCGAAGGATCCTCCGTACATGCACATTCACTTTCAGACTAACTTTGCTCATTTCTCTTGTATTATAACAACCGACATAAGTAAAGTTTCTAGAAATCTTGAAACTCCTGAAACTTAGATTATATCTTGGTGTTTTTCAGTGGCCTTTTTCGATCTTTTTCACTCAGATTCAAAATTCTGTAAACAAAATTACAAATCAATCGTCTGTTCTTAATAACAATGGACAAAAAGATCCTCTAGTCATTAGCTTACAATTATCGGACAATGGTGGGCGCCAAGATCCTTCAGGATCTCTCGTTGAAATAATGAAGTGACTAATTTGAATTGAAACAAAGCAATAAGTTGCTGTGAAAATCATGGAACAATGAAGCCATAGATGCTGTTGAAAGATCCATGCCCTCCGGGGTATGTGTGGATGTTAAAATTTTCCATAAATATATAAAACCTGAAGTTGACATAGCCCTATGCCCCAATCGAGGCCCAAACCTCGATTAAAGGTGAAATGCAAAGGTTTTTAGATTCTCCTCTTTACATTTTATATAGGTTGAATAATGATAGAAATACCAGTCTATCTAATTCACTTAGTTAAACTTGAATTATTTTGTCTGCTAGAATCTTTTTAAAAGTTGGTACTCCTAGCACAGCTGAATTCAGATTTGCAAAACGTCATCGCTTATCTTTCCTTGATTGTGACGTCACGTCAGACCAACCGCCCGGAGACTGAACGTTACAAGTATTGACGCTCGGCCAGGTGGTCTGATGTGACGT
>JAVTVY010007218.1:0-43746 GCA_036873755.1 Hanleya hanleyi | reverse complement strand
TGTGAAACATACAAGGAGGGGAGGGGGTGTGAAACATACAAGGGGAGGGGGGTGTGAAACATACAAGGGGGAGGGGGTGTGAAACATACAAGGGGAAGGAGGTGTGAAACATACAAGGGGGAGGGGTGGGTGAGGGGGGAGGAGGTGTGAAACATAAAGAATCTTTCGGAATTCAGTTATAAACCGGTTGGAGGGAGGGGAGAGAATTTGGCTTAATGTCACACTCAAGTTTGTTTCACTCATATGGTGACAGTCAGTTTGGTTGGTGGTGGAAGCCGGACTACCCGGAGAGAACCACCGCCCTTCGACAAGTAACTGACAAACTTTCACACATGGACCAGCTGGGCTCGAACCCGTGCCGGTTCAGCGGTGTGAGGCTAGCGGTCAACAGCGAAGCTCCTTAGACCACTCGGCCACCGAGGGCCCCCTAAATCGGTTGGATATGATACTGGGGTTAACCTAACTGGCTCGTTCGGAATTCAATATCTACCTCAATGTACGATGTTATCCGCTGGGAAAATGATCATGTTCCCACATAAGATAGAATTGAGAACTGGAGAAAGCATAGTATGAAGTTGCTGATGTCAAAACATTGGCTACAACTGCGGTGATCATGCCAGACTAAAGTAATCAGACAACCATTAAACTCACACACACATTGAGAGTTTAAAGTCCAACTCACCTGGGGATCGATTGGGTGCGTGCCATGTTTGTTTCAAGCTTGCCTAACGAACCATTATTGCCGGTCTTCGGCGATGAGTTTTCGTTATTGTTTGCACAAACTTACAGTTAGTTACACTATAAAAACATCCTGTTAATCTACCAGACAATTTATCCTATGGCAGCTAACCCAATGAGTTCTGTTATTTGATACAAAATGGTCCTATTGGGTTTCGTTATATTTAGAATGATTCTATTATAAGCAATTACTTCTTAGTTATGTTCTGAAAAATATAACAAAACAGATCTGTCATTTCTTGGAGAATATAATTGCATATTACTTTAACATCATGTTATTTTTCTTTATATTTTCATAGTAGGCGAATATTTGCGGTTTACCTCTGGAAGCCTGTTAGGGAGATCAGAACAATTAACTGTTCTACGCCATTCTGGTGGGACAATTATGACAGGGTATTGTCCATATTTTGCAGATATACACCCTACATTGTGACTCATTATAAATGACTCATAATACAGATTCAAATAATGCAACTCTTTTCATTTTTCTGTGTTGTAACATTACTTCATCACAATATCTCACTTGACCGGGTTTGTCACAATGTAATGCGAATCTTGGGTTGCAAGCATTGTACAGGCTACGGCTTTAATGGTTATCAACTAAACACAGGTATATCGTAACAGAAATTAAACGTTCGTATTACAATTGCTAAATGTCCGTTACTAACATATCGATGCGATAATTTTCTAAAAGATTGACTGCAGAAGCTATCAGTCATCTGTCAGATGTGTTCGACCGTTCAGCCTAAGACACAGAAGGGCATATATATATATAACTGCACATGAAACAGAAAAAAATATTTCGGCTGATGTTTCATGTGTTGCCATGGAAACTGGGATAGAGTGATCTCCACGGCTACACAGTGAGTGGCAATCTTATATGATCTAGAAAACCAATGAATATATGATATATATATATGCTGGTGTATGCAGCGAAGACCTAATCAAAGCAGTCAATCTATTTTTATTTGGTTTGAGTTTTTTGGAGAATAAATAGTATACAATGTACTTTAACGTGAACAGTAATTGTGTTTCATTGTCTGGTATAATAGTTCTTAAATGTACAATACTAGTTAACTGAAATATTATGTTTCGGATTATAGAATCTGACAAACTTAGTGCGACGTAGAACGAAGTTTTAATTCAATTTCGTTTATTGACTTGGGCATTACTGTCCCTCATCATATATCAGTTACATACATATATAGTCGATACCACTGGAGAATTCATCGTGATCTATTCGTCTAATACTAGCCTCACACTAACCAGAATATTTCGTATTTACTCTCTGATCATAAATGATTGCTGTTGGCGGTTAAAAAAGAAAAAATTACATTCTGCTGAGGGCAAACTAACGAAGGTGTTCACCTCTCAAATTTAGCATTCGAAAACATATTTTCCTAATCTTCTCAAGACGCCTTGTGAACTAGAAGATAGCAACTCAATCGCCAAAGTAACCGCTAATCAACTTCTTTCTTACATCAGAATACAAAGGACAAATAAGTAAAAAAATGGTATTCATTTTCCACGGCATTATAATCACAACACATACATAACCTTGCTTCTCTCGGGATACTGTTACTTCCATGTCTGCCGACCTCTATTCGTCACCTATGTGCAGATGTGCGCAGTCTGGTTAAGGCCGTGCGGTGCCGGATATTACGGACTTTCAGCAAATAGGGCTCAAAACTGAAGTTGGACTTTAGATATTTATAAACTAACAATCTTGGCGAATCCAAATCGCCATACCACGATGCTATAAAATTGTCATGTATTCTTTCTTTGAAAGCTGCCAAAAACAACCTTTCATTAACTGAAGTAGGTGATAACCACACATCGGCAAATCCGTTTGAACACAGAATAAATTTTAATCGGGATACCCAATTAGTTGCTCCGTTTTCAGCTTGAGTGTTTAAATGGTTATAGCAGGCCTTTAGTATACTGTTTTGGATATAAAACAGTTTGAACCAATATTTGACAATCCGGACTAACCTGGCACACCGCAACGGCTACCGGCCAAATTCACTATATACCGCAGCGTTAGGTGTAGACATATTAACATTAAGTATTTTCTTACAGAACTTTCGATGGGCTCTCTCTACAGTGGGTGCATTGTGAAAACCTCAGATTTGGCAAGCACAATTCATTACAGAACAAACGATGGCATCAAAAAGTTCACACATTATATTGATATCTATACTAAGCCCCCTGGTCCTACTAGCTAAACAATTTAGAGCCTTTAACCCCTTATCGGCTAAAGTTTGCTGAGTAGAAACAAAGTTTCCATTGAAACTAAATACAACCCCTAAATATACGAAGGAGTTTACAACCTCTAAATCAGCTCCAGCATATGACTACTTTTCGAAAAGGTTATAACTCGACCCCCTTTTCGAAATATCATAGCCTTTGTCTTATCGATATTATCGCGAATGTTACTAATCACGCCACTACGTGCAACGGGTTGCTTTCGATTCTTAACTATAACTAAACGAAATGTTGAAAGCGGCGTTAAACCCTACAGATTCACTCGCACATTTTTCGTTCTTTGTCGCACCCAACCTGAAAAGGGACATCTCCAACAAGTCATCTGGATAATATTAACAGAACAAATTCTGTTATTCTTGAAAAAGCGGCAGACCTTCTAAGTAATATATAATATTTAACACAGAGGCACACTCCTAGAGCCCCCTGAACATTGGGCATATGTGTATGAACATACTAGTATTCTGTTAAACAGTTACATCCATCAATAGCACCAATAATTGCAAACTATTCCATGCAAAGATAAATTTGCACACTGAGCTGGTTAAGATGTAGATTTTTATGTCACCACGTCTTTATAAAGACATATTTTGCTTCCTTCCTTCCTTCCGTAATGACACAACCTTGCCCGAATGACATTGTGAGATACGCCCCAGTGATTCGCTTGAAAGTTCACATGTGTTTTGTCGTCATTGACCTTCAAAGTGACAATATACCGCCAATAGACTTTCTATTCATCTTCATAGTGTACACAAATGTTTATGTGACTGCAAAGATTTCAAATTATTTAGGGTATCGAAAAAATGTCAGCTTGACGATGGTAACAATCAGCAGTTTATTGCTCTGACTTAGTACAAAGTATGGAGCACATATACAATGTTAATTATCAATGCCATGGCGGCTAACCTGACAATCTGTTCATTTAATTTTGAGAGCCTCTAGGCCCCTCTTAACAAAGGTACACAGCTTATACGTTATTTTGCGGTTTGCATTAAATAGTGCTTTGAAATGGTATATACTATTCGATCTAGTATAATATTCTGGGATCAGCACTGCCCTTAAATGACCTAGACCTTTGCATTCAACTACAAAATGGTATTCATCCCCCACCTTTCCATCATTACACATGGTACGTAACCTCATTTCCCTGGGTATATTTTTATATCTACCGGTTTCGATTGGTAAATTATGATTAGACAATCTAAACCTAGTCATATTTATCCTCTTACATAAAGACAATTCAGCTAGATATCGTTCGAAGCAAAAGTCCGTTTTAAATACTCTATATAAAACACATTTTGTACTATCATGTATAGTAGATGACCATTCCTGTCTGTACTGATCACATTGTCTAAGGTTCACGGCATTAACAACCCATCTAGAGGATATTCTATTTTGATCGTGCCACGTATCTGACATACCACAAGTATCCAATATGTACTTTATTCATAGAATCCACGGCGATGAATATATTCCGTTTTCATGCAAACTTAGCATTACTTGATACATTTTTGAACTCATTTAGCTGCTTAAAATGTGCCACTAGTGATTCCACATCCACTTTACAGCTGTTGCCTTTTCTACCATTAAGCAGCTTCCAGAATCCTTTTGGGTTACTAGACTTTCTATCCATAATCTTATTACTCAGGGTTTCCTCATAAGTTCTCTCTGCCTTATTTAACGTTTTTTATGCACCCTACCGCTTTCTGACATACGCATTCTATTTCTATCAGACTTTCTTCTCCTACACACTTTTCGATCATAATTGAATTGCCGTCGTGCTATATGACATTCTCTATTGGACCACTGACATGTCGCTAATTAAGATCTGGGCCAGTCCCCATAACAAATCCGTCAGATGAACTCCGAATCAAATAATTCCGGATCAAATAGTCGCCCAATGAGACGCCTCGTAGTATAGCGTATCTGCTTATCTACTGTCTGTCTCACATTACGCTACGGCGTGGTTTTCGTGGATTTGTCAGTTAATATAACACATTAGCTGTCGAAACTCACCACATATTCCAAACTCTTTCTGTGCAATTAATTGTCATCAAGAATATTTCCCTGGCATTAGAAATTATTTAAAAATCTCCCAAGTTTATATCGTCAACTGCCTGTTGAAAACTCGATCATGCCGACAACCGGGAAAGTCAATTTTCGCCCAAAGGAGCCAGAGAGTGGGGAGATAATACTTTCTTCTGTTTTCACTGTAAATATGCGGGATGAGTTACATCCTCTAGTGCAGTTCTTCTCCTGTGGGTAAAATGGACTTGTTCGGTTGGTTTCACAGCGAAGATTTTTCTTAACAATTTGTTAGTAATACTAACGTTACTGCGATGCAGTTATGAACTGATATCATGAAACAAAATGACCGTACTTATATATCCGGCATTGCAAGAAATATCCCTTGATCTTTTCACCTGGTCTGTCATTAACGAGAGCAACGGGAAGCAAATAATAATCTTTTTTTTTATCGCTCATGGACTGGAGTTGAGAGCAAGAACTTTGGCAGCCGCCTGGGTTTTCTCTGCGCCTGGTCCGTACACTCGGCATCATAAAGATTTCCCGTAGCCAGTAGGAAGAACGGCTATACAGTGTCTTTTACGTAGCATGCAAGAAAGCATCTGCAGCTGCTCCTGCGCCAGTACTGAATATAAGCACCTCTTCGCCTGTCGAAGTTGGACTGTAATTGGTCGCCAGTCTGACATGTCCGACAGAGGAGCGGTTTTTTGAGTTTTAATCAGATTTGGTATGGTCGATGGCTAAGTATGTCCAGGGGATTAGTGTACATGTCTTTTTACCTCCGTCGATCAGACGGAGGTCTAGGAGCGCAACGTGAAATCTCCCGCCAAATAATTGTCATATGGGGAACCCACGACTCATAGTATTTCCAATAGGGATCGTCATGGTTCCCGACGAAATCTTGAATCTTTTCTTTGGACACAAATGAATGCTTACGTCACAAAAGGGGTGTATCCTTTGCAGCGCTTCCACCGGGTCTCTTTATTCGAGGGTACTAAATTCGCGCGTGTACTTAAAGCTTCGCGCTGGTACAGTTGCGCTTTCATAAAAAGTAAATTTTCACGAAAGAAAAACTCGCATTCCAGATAGTATAATTGGAAACTTCCTCGAGAATCTCTGAATCGGCAAAAAGATAAAGGACGAGTGTCAGTCACCAGGATGCGAGTCGGAAGTGAGAAGTCAAATTCAAAGTCAGAGGTCAAAAACGTAAAACTCCGAAGAACTCTCTCGGCTTTTTCTTTTCTTTTTTTTTTTAGTTGGGGGGGTGAGGGTTGGGGAGATAGCGACTGAAAAAATATATCTTCCCATGCTTCAATCGTTATCTGTGAATCCGATCAACAACCTAGCCGGATAATCTGTCAAAAATTATCCGTCGTCTGGGTAAGGTTGAAGGGTCATCGGAAGCTCGAACTGTGATACAGGCAAAAACTGTTGTTGTTGTAGTCTGGAAAAATAACTCTGCCTCACGAGGCGCTCTCTCGGCTTTTTCTTTTCCTTTTGTTTGAAGATGGGGGGGGGGGAGATAGCGACTGGAAATATATATCTTCCCATGATACTTCAATCGTGCGCTCATGAATTCCACGGAAAAGCGGACATTGCTAAACAGCCCTTTTTCGCATAAAATTCATTCCACATTCTGTCGTAGACCCTATATTAGCATGCTGTTTGTTCTATTCGCTTCCTATGATCCCCGGGAACAAGCCAATAATAGAGAAGATGTGTTTTAATAGCGAAATATTTTTCCCGCAATTTTTTAACATGAAGAACTCGGGAAATTCTAAATTGTCAAAGAAGAAAAATTGCACTTTACTGAAAACTATACTATTTTGAAACATCTGCAGAAAAGATATGCATGTGGCGGGAGCTGTATACCTTAGTTTTAATTTTCTAAGTAGAAGAGATAAATTCACTCTAGGAATATTTTTTTGAAGAAAATGTGTAATTAATAAAGCACTTTTACCGATAAGATTTAAAAAGCGCACTCGTGATTCCATCACGATTTTTTGTCGATTCCGTCACGGACTAGATTTAACCCCTGGGATGATCCAGTCGCGTTTTTCTCACGATGAAAAAAATCTTATCATCCTTGGGTACTGTATGTTAGTAAGAGATGTCATATAAGAATAGTCAGATTGAAACAGAGCAGCAAAAAAATAGACAAGCAACACTAGTCAAGAGTCATGTCCGTTTCAGGTGATTCCGTCACGAACATTTCTAGGCATGATTTACTGAAAATGCTGGATCATCTGTAGATTTTTCATGGATCCGAAACAGATGTCATATAGAATAGCAAACTAAACTTGAAACTACATGGGTATGACCACGGAACTTCCGAGTACATGACTTTGAATAAAGAAAAGTCTTCCCAACGGTGATTCCGTCACGGTGGAATTCATGATCTGTGAATCCGATCAACAACCTAGCCGGACAATCTGTCAAAAATTATCCGTCGTCTGGGTAAGGTTGAAGCGTAATCGGAAGCTCGGACTGTGATACAGGCAAAAACTGTTGTTGTTGTAGTCTAGAAAAATAACTGGCATGCACTCTATGGAGAAGGGCCTCGTGAGGCACAAAGTGCAATTTTTTGTTGTTGTTTATCTGCAAATCCGCTCAACTCGATGGGTATCTTTCACTTGTTCTCACAGTTGCCTGGCCTGTGTGATATTGGGTGGTCGAAGTCTACGTATAGTTTTTTTCAATAAATTATGGAAATTAATATAAACATATATTTTTTTAAATAGATTTTTTTATAAGTGTATTTCTCTTTCATCTTTGGCTCAATTAAAGTCATTCTCTAAAATGTGAAGCCGAGTTAATACAGTTTTTAATTATCTACCAAACCCTGTCCTCTATGACATAGAATAAAAGAGAAGTTGAGAATAGAACCGCTCAACACAGTCATTTCTAAACATCAAGTTGTACATAAAATTTTGAGATTTTTGCGAGTCTGTCCATATTTAACTAAGCGACGTCCAAGCGAGCTAATGTACGCGCGTTATATTCATATCAAGTATGGTGCGGCTTGTGTTCAATGAGGCTTGGAATGTTTATACAATTAATTTTCTTCTCACTGTTACACAATAAATATTTGCTGCGTGGAATCCAGTCATTTGTTCCATAGGGGCAATATTCTCATCAGCCATCACCATTCAATGTGAATGTGATACATGTACAAGTCCATGGTCATTGATACAGTAAGGTGACGGCGAAGGTGACCTGTAACAACAGTATACAAAATTATACCGAGCGCATTGAATCCTCATCATATGATGTTGAGACAGATCAGAACGAAGTGTCGGTAAAATCAGGTGTGTTTTGAAGAGCATTCTCTCATCAATGATGATGCTATACTGTACACATACAAAATATGAAGTGTTGCTGTGTTGGGCCTATAGCACAAAATCACAAGCAAGTTGGTACAACTAGGCACACAGGGTCTCATTTCTGTCGCTAACGTGTTGATTTGGGTGAGGGGATCCTCTCATGGGGAGGTGTGGGTGGGATGGGGCCTAATGTCTCAAGCACTTTTCCAGGTTTTCCATCAATATACTCTATTCCATACCCCAATATTTCAAGCACGTCAAATCAAACAAAAATTATTTGCTGGGAATGTGACTTTCACATCCCTGTCTGGACATGCTAGTGAGGAACCCTCAATCCCAGATTAATTACCATTGATGAAGCTAACGTCCAACAAATGCAAAATTGAGCTTGGCATCCGGCCGTATGTTATTCAGTGATGTATTACGCTACGGACCCTGTTACCTCGACGGAGGTCTTTGCGCTCATCCAGCGCTTGTTCTATTACAATTGTGGACGGACACTTATTCCTAATGCGGCGGAAAATGTCCTAGCCGGGTTAGAACTCAGCCTCCATCCTAACTCCATATTCAATACAACAGCTATCAAAACTATGTATATTGTAAATAGCACCACATATGGTGCAGTATTTGTGCCAAGTTAATCTCGCGCGTCGACTTGCAAAACGCGACGCACGACGCGAGAAGTCGACGTCCCGTTATGAAGCGTGACGTCGACCTCGTAGAGCACAAGTCGACGTCGACTTTTGAAACAACCTATCGTATGGAACCGTTCCGTACTATCTCTTAAACAAAGTGGACGCGCGACGAAGAAGTCGACGTCGCGCTTCAAAACGCGAAGTCGACTTTTCGCGTCGTGCCCGAGATTAACTTGGAACAAATAGAACATCATGTCACACCACTAGGACGACATCCCTCATCGATGTGGTAATGTCCACAGACGCAGCCTTTAACTGTTTCAGACAGTCTCATCACAGTTCAGGCTCCAGACAGTGACACGCTGATAACTAACCCTGGCGGAGAAAATGACTTCATGGGAAAGCTTTTCCCGATCCAAAGAGCAGTGGTTACACTGGTTTCACAAGGGTTTCTTAGCACTCTCCACGTCAAATTGATCGAAGTCATCCCATCTCTGATACCACTTTTGATACCGACCGAAAAGGTGCATATACAGACACATATAGACACATATTGTTGTCCCTAGACTTGGCTATTGCATGCATTGTCGCGTGATCCTTACATGAAGTATGAACCGAATTATCACTTAATGGCAAGAATGAAATATATTTGTGTGGGACTGAATACGTGTATTTTGAGCGACAGAAAAAAACTCACAATAATAATATACGGCTCATGTTACATATATTATACATGTAAATGTAGATATAACAATGCTCAACAAATATTGTACTGTAAGTACTGGCTGGCGGAACAGTAGCTGACTGACTTTCGACTCAGCATGGATAACCGACAATCGTTCAGTTTGGTACAATGTGGAAAATATTGGTGTACATCGCTGATATTCGGGATTATTCTTATTTGATATGTACAATTGTTGCTTACAAGGATCAGGAATACTGCTAACAGACCAGCTTAAATTCTTATTCTTAAATTACGATGTTTACTGACCATTTTCAGACGTTTTAAGTTCTCAGATTTTCACTCGGCCGATCAGCTGAAGTGTCCGCACGATGTTTTGAATTCTCATTTCGATCAAAAGTTAAGATTTCTTGTCACATTTCTATGAAATATGACGAAATTCACCATGCTGATTTCGAATATTTCAAGATATTTGACGTCCCTCCTGCCCTTTTCATTCTCACTACTGTCGTATTAGATTAGCAAGTTTTAATCTCATTTTAACGCGTCTCTTTCCACTGTTTAAAAGACTGCTCGTGGAAATGAATTCGTTATTTGGTGGGATATCGGGATTTATCCTACTTTCTAGAGAATGTCCCATCCCGTGAACAGTGTGAACTGACATCTGAAATTGAGCTCTTGCCTGTTTTGGCCTTTTTTGCATTGATTTGAGCAAGGATTTAAATGAGGGGATCATGGGCAAATTCAAGACGGCGACCACGTGGGGTACCAGAAATGTGATTTTTTTTTCGTCATACTTCTTCAAAATTTCGGCTTTTCAGCGATGAAAGGTGGACAAAAACTATTTTATTTCATACCACATTAATATTTACTAATTTATCATGCAGCTTTTTGCGGAGAAATAGCATAAATAAATAAATCGGAAAATCTGACCGAAAGATCGACCAAAAAATGCCGTTTTTGTGTCATCCAAGCGGCCATCTTGGATTTTTTTAAATACATTTTCTGGTAGAGCTTCATCCAGGGGTATGGTGTGGTAAGAAGGTTCAGCCCCCTAGCTCAAGGGATAAGAAATATAATTAGGGGGGGGGGGGGCGTCTGACCCCCCTCCCCCAGGCCAGGATACGTCCCAAAAAGCCCAGGCCAGATAGATTTTATATCGCCAGGTGGTCAAAAGATATACGGCAAATATATTTTCGAATACTAAGTATATTTATATATATATTGTTTTGTTTTGCTTCAGGATCACGACATTACCATTCCAAAAGAGTGGTGTGGCTTCAGTTTCCCCCGAGAAGTTCTGGCGTTCATAAGGACAATTCTTCCTGGCAACGTTGTTGGGGAAATCCGTGATGACGCTTTTGGCATTGGTCTAACAGCGTTTTGTGGAGCGGTATTACAGTGAATATCGGTGAAAACATTAGTGCGAACAACACATATAGATTTTATTGATACATAACACATCTATATTTTGTACTGAATAACATTATTGATAAGGAAATATTTGTTATTCTTCAATAGATTCGTCTCCCCGAGTTCACAATTTGATGAAAATAGAGTACTAATGTATAACATTTGCTCCGTATACCGAGAATGTCACTTCTATACGGTATATCAAATCATTGTAGTATATTCTTGCGATCAGAAATAATGTAGGCCCTACGGATATTTTCAAACATATATATTAGCACTGGATATAAATATTGGTACGGAAATATTCCAGTTTGTTCACCGAGTAAAAGCTCTTAGCTGGATGTTTAGTGTGTGTCTGCAAGTTTGTGCCTGCAACAGTTCATGAAGAACACCCGACACGTGAAAACTTCGTCCCCCATTCCTTACAAGATGTAGTTTTCTCTTGCAGTGACAGTTTTCCAATCAGACATTTGGAACAAACGGCACTGTCAAGTAAACTCGTCTCCAATTCCTTCAATCCCCATATCACGTTGCCCGTCGACCCGGTAGCTGTATCTCTGCCGTCGTCATCGTCGTCGCTGGAATCTTCTAGTAGAGGTAATAGCTTCTTTGCAGATGCGCTCAAAATTCTTCTCGGTGATATCTTCTACTTCGCTGTCACTGCTGTCCGAATCGGTGTCAGACTCAGAAGAATCGATGACTCGATAGTTCCCAGCTGACTGAACATTGAAAGCTGGAACACCACTCGAAGATGATTCATCCTCACCAAGCCAAGAACACCCTACGTTCTTGGCACCTAACTCCACTCGGTATTTCTGGGCAAATGGTCGGAAAACATATTTCTTGCGTCCCATGGCTTTGTTGATTCGTAAATGTTATGAAAATGTATGAATTGCAGATATACTGTGGATAAGTGAGTCAGTGAGGAATGATATTCCATTTATATACGAAATGGCGCGCTGTACGGAGGTCAAACGGAAACCAATGAGTGGTTTGTTTTGTTTAGCTACATAAAACAAATAAACCCTCACCGTACACAAGTCGCGTCTGTAATTTGATAAATTAGCAAAACAAATTATAACAGTACAATAAGTACAGGAAATGACATAGCAGGTACAGTATACCTGTTAATTTGTTTGTGGGAAGATCGGGATTAGAGGTAATTAACAAGGACTGCCTACAATATACATTGTTCAGACACCTGCTGGGGCGATCGTGGATAGGTGTTAATTCTCTGTTTCATTGAGTACTACCTGCAGATTTCATAACTGGCCAACTTTAAACACTCATTTTCACCAGAAATAATAATTTCTCCAAGTTCGCGTTTTCTCTAAATGATAAAGTGAAATCTATAGTTGAATAATATTTAAAAAACGAAAAATCAGTATTTTAAAGCTGGATCACCTCTGGCTAGGTCTCCCGCTACCTTAATAGAATGAGTGGGTGGGTGAGTAAATATGATTTAACGTCGATTTTAACACTATTTCAGTCATATCAAGACGTTTGGTTTCTTTTCCACCCTCCCTCTTGAGATGTCTGTGTTTGGTGGTTTCGTTTTGTGTGCAGAAATAGCTCGAAATGCTATATCCCCTCACTGCGAAAAACGGATTCCTGACATACATTTAACAAGCGGGCAAAATATGCTAAACAGTCTTCTTTTTCAAATTTATTTTGATCTTTCTTTTTTTACTCTCGCTCCCTGAACTGATTCGCAATTGTGTTTGGATCATACGCAATCAGACTATCAAAGTTTAACACACACATACATGTATATACATAAACCTATGCCAAATATTACCGAATATATGCGTACCATATATAGGCACGTTAATCTAAAAGAGAGGCTTTAGGGAGCTGGAAATCTGGTCGTACGTATTCTAATTACTGGATATGTCGGTTTTACGTTTACGTTTATCAAAATGTTACTGCACAACTGTGAACGTGACATCGCACTGTATGTGAATTTGTGTCCTTGTATTTCGTGGAACTCCCGAGATATTCGCCAAAAAGTCAAATGATTAGTTACGGAAATACGCACAACACTCTCTTAGGTGCTAGGTTATAATTAGTTAAATCAAAGACTAATCTCTTTCATTCTGTACAAAACGTTGTTGCGTGCAGACAAAATACCCAAGTTTGATAGTAATAACGCTTCGGGGCAAATCGTAAGAAAAACAACGTCGACGGATACCGTATTTGAATCTGGGCTTTATTCTGTTTTGAGTTTTTGGTACATATTTAGCATGGAATTCTTACTGTGTCTAAACTATGACACCTTGACCCAAATAAATCTACTCGGACTGGATACTAATGCAAGGATCCTTCTAGACTGGATTCGGTACCTGTTTCATAATGTATATTTCAGGGATAATGAAGTGAAGTAACTCTGCCTAAAGAAATGCCTGAAACAGGGACTGGACGGAACGTCACAAGGGAGATAACTTTGCAAGAAAAAGTGTACAGTAAATTGTGCATTTTTTGCCACCAATGAAAACTCCGTATTTTGTTCTTGCTCCCCACTCTAAGGATTTGATTAGTTCATTCATATATACACCCTGGAAGTAATGCGTTCATGTGACGTCAACAATGGGAATGACGTTACCTATGGTGATGTCAGCAATGAGAATGAAGTTGCTACCGTGACGTCACAGTATGGCGTTAGAATGAAATTGCTACAATTGTTACGACTAAGGTAAAAAAACGTCAATCATTCAGGCTAGCCATGCCTCTAAATCGGATCTTTACACCACGAAGTCCATCAAAACGTCCAATCTCTATTTCATATTTTCCCAATATTGCATTTTCCTTTTTTTTTCAGAATTTTTTTTTCTATTAAATGTTATTTAGGTATTATTGATAAATAGTGCCTCGTCCAGTCTTGGATCCTTCGGGAAATTCGCAACACAGAGACTACGCTTGGAGTAGGGTTGTTTTAGTCCAAATGTACCACGGTTCGGTCCAGTCTATCCTGGTTTGGCTAAATCCATCCATGTTTAGCTCCGCCTATCCAGGTTTGGTTCATTCAAGTCTCACTTAGTCTATCCGGGCTTGACTCCACCAAGTATCACTCAGTCGATCTGGGTTTGGCTCATTCAAGTATAAGTCAGTCTTTCCAGGTTTAACTAATTCAAGTATCACTCAGCCTATCCAGGTATGACACCTTCAAGTATCACTCCGTCTATCCGAGTTTGAATCTTTCAAGTATCGCTCAGTCTATCCAGGTTTGGCTCATTCAAGTTTCACTCCTTCTATCCGGGTTTGGCTCATTCAAGTATCACTCCGTCTATACAGGTTCGGATAAGTATCACTCAGTCCATTCAGGTTTGATTCATTCAAGTATCACTGCGTCTATCCGGGTTTGGCTCTTTAAAGTATCACTCAGTCTATCCAGGTTTGACTGATTCAAGTATCTCTCAGTCTATCCAGGTTTGACACCTTCAAGTATCACTCCATCTATCCGGGTTTGGCTCATTCAAGCATCACCGAATCTATCCAGGTTTGACTCATTGAAGTATCGCTCTGTCTATCCAGGTTTGACCGATTCAAGTATCACTGTCTATCCAGGATTGACTCATTCAAGTACATGTATCACCCAGTCTATCCAGGTTTGACTCATTCAAGTACATCACTCAGTCTATCCAGGTTTGACTCATTCAAGTATCACTGTCTATCCAGGTTTGACTCATTCAAGTATCACTTTCTATCCAGGTTTGACTCAATCAAGTATATGTATCACCTAGTCTATCCAGGTTTGACTCATTCAAGTATCACTGTCTATCCAGGTTTGACTCATTCAAGTACATGTATCACCCAGTCTATCCAGGTTTGACTCATTCAAGTACATCACTCAGTCTATCCAGGTTTGACTCATTCAAGTATCACTGTCTATCCAGGTTTGACTCATTCAAGTATCACTGTCTATCCAGGTTTGACTCATTCAAGTACATGTATCACCCAGTCTATCCAGGTTTGACTCATTCAAGTACATCACTCAGTCTATCCAGGTTTGACTCATTCAAGTATCACTGTCTATCCAGGTTTGACTCATTCAAGTATCACTGTCTATCCAGGTTTGACTCATTCAAGTACATGTATCACCCAGTCTATCCAGGTTTGACTCATTCAAGTACATCACTCAGTCTATCCAGGTTTGACTCATTCAAGTATCACTGTCTATCCAGGTTTGACTCATTCAAGTATCACTGTCTATCCAGGTTTGACTCATTCAAGTACATGTATCACCCAGTCTATCCAGGTTTGACTCATTCAAGTATCACTGCCTATCCAGGTTTGACTAATTCAAGTATCACTGTCTATCCAGGTTTGACTCATTCAAGTATCACCCAGTCTATCCGAGTTTGACTCATTCAGGTATCAATCGGTCTATCCAGGATTGCCTCATTTAAGTATCACCCAGTCTATCCAGGTTTGACTAATTCAAGTATCACTGTCTATCCAGGTTTGACTTATTCAAGTATCACCCTGTCTATCCGAGTTTGACTCATTCAGGTATCATTCAGTCTATCCAGGATTGACCCATTCAAGTATCAACCAGTCTATCCGGGTTTGACTCATTCAAGTACATGTATCACCCAGTCTATCCAGGTTTGACTCATTCAAGTATCACCCAGTCTATCCGGGTTTGACTGATTCAGATATCACTCAGTCTATCCGGGTTTGACTCATTCAGGTATCACTCAGTCTATCCAGGATTGACTCATTCAAGTATCACCCAGTCTATCCGGGTTTGACCAAGTACATGTATCACCCAGTCTATCCAGGTTTGACTCATTCAAGTATCACTCAGTCTATCCAGGTTTGACTCATTCAAGTATTACTCAGTCTATCCAGGATTGACTCATTCAAGTATCACCCAGTCTGTCCGGGTTTGACTTATTCAAGTACATGTATCACCCAGTCTATCCAGGTTTCACTCATTCAGATATCCCTCAGTCTATCCGGGTTTGGCTCATTCAAGTATCACTCAGTCTATCCGGGTTTGACCCATTCAAATATCACTCGGTCTATCCGTGTTTGACTCACGAATATCACTCAGTCTATCCAGGTTGACATATTCAAGAATCACTCTGTCTATCGATGTTTGACTCATTCAAATACCACTATCTATCCGAGTTTGGCTCATTCAAGTATCACCCAGTCTATCCATGTTGACATATTCAAGTATCACTCCATCTATCGGTGTTTGACTCATTCAACTATCACTCAGTCTATCCGGTTTTGACACATTCAAGTATCGCTCAGTCTATCCAGGTTTGACACCTTCAAGTATCGCTCAGTCTATCCGGGTTTAACTCATTCAAGTATCACTCCGTCTATCCAGGTTTGACAACTTCAAGTATCGGGCCCTCGGTGGCCGAGTAGTCTAAGGCGCTTCGCTGGTGACCGCTGGCCTCATACCGCTGAACCGGTGCGGGTTCGAGCCCAGCTGGTCCATGTGTGAAAGTTTTTCAGTTACTTGCCGAATGGCGGTGGTTCTCTCCGGGTACTCCGGTTTCCTCCACTAACCAAACTGACTGTCACCATATGAGTGAAACAAACTTGAGTGTGACATTAAGCCAAACTCCCTCCCTCCCCTTCAAGTATCACTCCGACTATCTGGGTTTGACTCATTCAAGTATCACTCAGTCTATCCGGGTTGGCTCAGTATATTCATATTAGAATGAATATGGAATGTCGATCATAAGTTCTGCTGTCATAGAAGAGAACAGTACAGTCCGAATCATTCCGTTAATCGTCCGGGTGACATTTATTTATTCCATGTATGGTACGACATGAGAATACAATATTAGACACATATAAATGACTAGATAAACACTGATGAGTGATATAGCAGAGTATTAAGCACATTATCGGCTGTACCTGTCGTTAAGATATGACAGAAGATGTGGAGGATAGAAGATGTTTACGTTTGTTAAGCATTCCGTGCAGAAATTGTCCAACAAAAGTGGAGCTGGCCGCTCGACAGTGCAATATAAGAGGACATCTTTTTGTGTTAGAGTTAGTTGGAATTCTGAATACATTTTTATAAGTAAAATGTTTCTTCGACTACTGGACATTCTATAACAAAATTCATCTTGTCATCGACAGACACATTACACAGTTTGCATTTCCCATCCGGTCTATCAGTTTCCGCTGTCATCCAGTTTCTATTTTAGTCAGGGCTGTTAGGGATTTTTTGGTTCACATTCTTCCAAAAGCACCAAATTTGGCCCATATGTCGCCCATACCATACTACATCGATTTTTGACGGGCGCCAAGACGGGCGCCCCCTGGGGCCGCCATATTCGCGAAATTCAATATGGTCGCCACCCGGGTTAGAGGTCAATCGTAGTTAAATAACTGAAAGGGCTAGAAATATGAATAATAACACTTTTTAGTGGTTTTGGGGGGCGGGGAATCTGATTGTGATATTATTGCAACGATATGAGGTCAAGGTCACCCTTCAAGGTCACCATAAAGGTTATTTTGTGGACAAATTCGCCATTATCAGTGGTGTTGGGGCAAGATATATAAACTGCTTCATTCTATTGGTTTTCGGGGTTGAGTAAACCGAATAGGGCCTTATTTGGCGATTCGGGGCAATATTTCATTTGAGAGTCGCGATAGAGGTCATCCGAACCAGAGGTCAGTTGTAGGTAAAACACCAAAGAATCACAAATAATACCATAGCAGTTTGTGGCATTCGGAGAATCCGATTCTGATCTTATTTTGAAGATTTGAGGTCACTCCATTTCGGGGTGAAAGATCAAAGATCATCAGTTCCACTAAGAACAATCGAACGAAGATTATTCAGCAACACGTTTCATTAAAATACTTCGGAGATGACACCTGGTGACAAAATGCTATAACTATACCGCTATGCCGCTGTGTGTAATTAAATGTTCGAAATACAATACAAAGACCGCTTTAGCAACAATATACCAATGATTATTAATACCTATACCTTCTGGCTTGCGCTCTCAAGAAACTGTGATATCGGGTCGCACCCAGGAAGGCTGTGGAAGAGGGGTAGTGCCAAGGATTTTGACGGACCGAGATCGCAACAAATAGTATGGACTGGAATGTCACATTATTTTTTCCCAGTACCGAAGCCCACCAAGAGTTTCGATAGACCGAGGGTCTTCAAAGACCGGACATCGCTGTCCATCGTGCGAACATAGGCTGTTGTATGACTCTCCTCCGTGGCATGTTCTAGATGCAGGAGGACCCTGGTGTCGGCCTCTGAATGGTTACACGGTTGAAGTATTGTGAGGTCACAACGCCTGTTGAAGAACACGGACTCAAAACGGGTACACGTCAGGAGCTTTCCGCCCATGTAACTCTTGAAGATCTGTGTGCTGATGAATGAGAACGGCTTCATTTTGGACTCATTTTTTCAAGAAGCCGCTGATCCATTCATACATCGGGATTTTAGGGGTACCGGAAAATCTATTGTAGCATTCCAGCCCAAACCATCTGTTCCGATCTTGGTCCATCAAAGCCCTTGGTTCTACTCCTCTCCCAAAGCTTAACGGTGTGCAAGACGACTTCACAGTTCCTTGGATGTGGCAAAAATATGGTGTTTTATTCGTTCCAATTTGATCTCGCGCGTCGACTTGCAAAAGTCAACGCACGACGCGCGACGCGAAAAGTCGACGTAATGTTTTGAAACGCGACGTCGCCTTTTCACCGCGCGTCGCGCGTCGACTTCCATAATGTTAAAGAGATAGGCCAAAACTCGACGTCGTGTTTCAAAAGTCGACGTCGCCTTTTGGCCTATGTCTTAGCATTGTAAAAGTCGACGCGCGACGCACGACGGAGAGGGCGATGTCGCCTTTCAAAAAGCGACGTCGACTTTTCGCGTCGCGCATCGTGCGTTGCCTTTTTGAAGAATCAAAACGCGACGCGCGACGGAAAAAGTCGACGTCGTGTTTTAAAAGGCGACGTCGCCCTCTCCGTCGCGCGTCGTGCGTCGGGTTCTATAATGTTAAAGAGATAGGCCAAAACTCGACGTCGTGTTTCAAAAGTCGACGTCGGCTTTTGCCCTATCTCCTAACATTGTAAAAGTCGACGCGCGACGGAGAGGGCGACATCGCCTTCCAAAACGCGACGTCGACTTTTTCCGTCGCGCGTCGACTTTTAAAAAGTCGACGCGCGACGGACATTCACGTCGCGCGTCGCCTTTTGGTTTTCAAAAGTGCGCATGTCTGGGGAGCATGTATTAAGTTTGGTCTGAAGTGTGCTCAATAAACCGGCTGCAAGCCGCCTTTCACCTAAATGGGAGTTTTAATTCAGTGTATGAGCTATCGATTAGTGGAGCGTAAACCTATAATGTTCACAGCTGTGATTTTCGATTCTTGTAGCTCCTGACTGGTGTTGGTAATTTGGTGAGAATTTACTGCAAGATAGCAAGAATGACAAGATATTTTGCATGCATGGAGACTATGTACAGCATAATATATTTGTTTCGCTGTCTGAAATGTTTTTGTTTTGCTGATTAATTTTCGAACGCTGGTACCAAAGGTACCTGTATTCCACAAAATGCACACCCCTCAATCGAGAGGACAATTCGCATCTATTAGCTTGTCAATGTGTTACTATTTCGCCGGACTAATACGTAAATTAAATTCAAGTTTCCAATAATGAACAAAAGAGTATGTAAGTACCTATTTTGCAGGATTAACAGTTAACATTAACGCTTGTGTAGCTCAATGGAACTGTGAGATCTTACATCCTGGAGACATCAGTAGTATAGAGCCGTGATTTCAGGTACTGTTTTCCAGGGAGGTAACTCTTGGTTCCTTTTTTCCGCCAGGGGGCGCTCTTGTAGGTATGACGTCTCTTCCGGTCTGGGTGAATGGAGCGTGACCTGGGAACATGATAGGATATGTACTGACCTGTTTGTGGGTTTTTCCACAATGTCGTTCACCTCCGTGTCTTTTCGGGTACGTCCGTTGTGGGTTTTTTCCACAATGTCGTTCATCTTCGTGTCTCTTGGGTGATCTCCGTGTTTCTTCGATTATACAAGTGAGGTTGTTCCCACAATGTCGTTCACTTCCACGAAAAGACACGCTCAAGTAACTCAAGGCTGGAGGCAATGCATTTTGTAAGCAGTATGCAATTGGACAGTACAAGCTTATTATATAGCCTTTCACACTCGAGCAAACTAATACTGAGATAGAATCCAGCCAAATGCAGCCTATGGGACTTCGCTGGTGGTCACGTGACCATAGACGAAGAGCTTTACACATGGTGTTGTAAAACAATCTTGTGCGCAATTTGTATTGCATAAAACATGTTATAATTTGGCTTCAACAAAAACATGTAAACTGTATTTTATTAAAGTGAGTGGTGCTTCTCGTAAATTTATGTTTATTTCATAGAGTTTGCGAAAATCCGACCTCAAGTGATTTCAGGGGACTGTAACTGAATGCAATATGACGTATGAATTGAATATAAAGCGACGAACACACTATCGCCAGTCAAGTTGAAGTTGGCAGTGCATTTGGTTAAGCAATTCTATGGACGAAATGAACTGAAATAGTCGAAAAATTGCGCACAAGAAGGGAATTCGTTTTGTTGACGAAGTTGGAAGAAATCTGTCATTTTATAGTCTCTCTTGTCTAGCTCTCCTGGTGAAAATACAAATTCTTGCAAGTGTCCAAAAGCGGGAATCGAAGCGCAAATTGTAAAATATGGAAATCCCATTAGTTTCGATTGTATTCTAGCTTTTTTTCCTGTATGCATACTATGAGCACTTTTTATGATTATAAAGCATTATGATACTGTCCGCATCGTACATTTATTCTCGATATACAGTACAAAGTGTGTCAGATTGATCCGTTGAACCGGAATAAACACACGTGACGAATTTTGCGGAACCTATTCCGCGGTTTTTTACGCGAGGTGACAGAAATTTCGTGGGCTTTAATGTTGAATAAATGTGTAATTTCCTGTGTACTTGAATAGTAGAGCGAGGAAGAAGTATGTCAGAGTGGGTTGGCCTTATGGGAGGCAGTTTTGCCGATGTGAACATGTCCTAGAAAGGAGAAAGAGGCTTCTGAAGACGATGATGATTCCACGAAATTTCCAAAAGACTGGGGACTTGGTAAGTATCCCACAATGCACCATCAAACCGCGGGGCATTTAACGTGGGCAAGACATTATTGTAACAGTAAATTTATGCGTGTCCGTATGGCAAATAAATGCTCAGCGGTCTGTCCAGGGCTTAACTGGAAAAAACAACAACAACAAAACAACAAACAAACCAATTCATAGATCAGCACAAGCGGTTGATATGAATGGCCTTGTCATATACATTGTGCTAACAGGTTGGGGAATACATGTACATGTAGGCTAGCCTGCTTTATAGTACAGGTGTCGGAACAGTTACCGGACAGATCAGTTATCGGACACGCATCTCGTGCGTACGTGTTGTGCTCATGATGACAAGGCAATAATATGTCAGAACAAAGGCGAGATCATTTTTAATTGTTATGCAAAATAGAGAATTATAGGTAGCCATGAAAGTTAAAAAATTTAAACTTCAGTTTTCATCAAAATTCGAAATTTCTCGTGTTGTGGCGGGGGTGCGAAATTCGATCTACCACCTTGTCTTCCCGATCTCTCAAGAAAATACATATATACATTGAACAACGATCATATCATCTGAAACGACAGAACTCCAGCTAATGATTGTCATGCACAAAACTTGAAAATATACAGTGCACTTCAACATCAATTTTTTGTTCAGGATGGGTGTCCGATAAGTGGTACTGTCCACGGCGGCAACTGAGCTGAAAAGTCGAGTTAAAGATAGCTTGCGCACGTGCAGAAGGGAGTGACGTCAGCAGTAGTAAAAGGCTAAATTGCCTCCTATTTGCGGCGCGCTCACTTCCGGTTGTGCGGCGCGCTGCCCTCAGCCAATCAGAAGCGAGTATTTTGACCCGGTGCATTATGGGACATATCCAAGATGGCGGCATCTGCCTTCTGGTTCAAGATGGCGGCACGTATGTTCAAGATGGCGGCACGTCCGGTGTCGAAAACTGGCCATTTTGTCGGGATGTGGTCATCTAATGTCGAAAACTGGACCCTGTATGGGTCCCGCTAGACATTTTGTGGGTCTAGGGCAGCCACTAATGGTCCGATGGAGTTGAGTGAGGTATCAATGTGAAGCATTCGTGAAGGGGCATCTGATGGACTGGGTGTGGGGTTGAAATATCGGAATTCTGCGCATGCGCGGTGGCCAAAGGGTATGGAGATAGACGTTTTGGAGCTAGGGGAGCCACTAATGGACCGATGGGGTCGAGTGAGGTATCAACGTGAAGCCTAGGTGAAGGGCTATTTGATGGCTGGGTGGGTGCATGTAAAATTTTTCCTGAAAAAAAAAAAATACGGAACACGGACTTTATCGAAAAACCTGGGAAAATGCCTATATGGGTTATGAGGGGTATATAGGTCGCCGGGCTTAACGGGGCTTGTCTATCAATAGACTTATCTCCCCCTAGTTCCAGGGTGGGTGTATGTAAAAATTTTCCTGAAAAAATACGGAATACGGACGTTATCCTAAATTACGGGAAAATGCCTATATGGGGTATGGGAGGTATAGGACCATCCTGGGAAACGTACTTCTATACATTTGCGGTAGGGTTGTGGGGTCTCGTTTTACTCGTCTCGTCATTTAGAACATGATAGGAAGTGTCCCCGTGCGAATCGGTGAAATTTTTGAAAAAGTCACCGAACCTCATATAGTCCCATACTGGGGTATATGATCAATGTTTGTCCCCCTGGGAAACGTACTTCTATACATTTGCGGTAGGGTTGTGGGGTCTCGTTTCACTCGCCTCGTCATGATAGGAAGTGTCCCCGTGCGAATCGGTGAAATTTTTGAAAAAAGTCACCGAGCCCCATATAGTCCCATACTGGGGTATAGGTTCAATGTTTATCCCCCCGGGAAACGTACTTCTATACATTTGTGGTAGTGTTGTGGGGTCTCGTTTTACTCGTCTCGTCATTTAGAACACGATAGGAAGTGTTGCGGAACGAATCGGTGAAATTTTTGAAAAAAGTCACCGAGGCCTGGGTAGGCCCATAGGCCTATACTGCATGGCTATTGGTGTATAGGGCCATACGGGGTGGACATGTTGGAGTCTAGGTGAGTCCCTAATGGCCCAATGGGGTCGAGTGAGGTCTTATTTTGAAGCTCTCGTGGAGGAACACTTGACTACACTAATGGTTCGTCCGTGTTCAATAGTCTGCGCATGCGCAGTCTGGTCGTAGTATAGAAAACAGGCATTTTGGGTGCTATGTAGGGGTGTGTTTGGGTTAGAGATGAGCTAATCACGGTTCGAATGGGTCGTGTGAGGTGTCAAAGTGAAGCTTGTGTGGGGTAGAGTCAGAATGGTGTGTTTTTGAATGCATGTCGCGTTAATCTGTGCATGCGCAGTTGGTTGTAGTAAGTAAAGTGGCCATTTTGGGGCAGTGAAGGAAGGTATTTGGGGTCGAGATGGGCTATTCACGGTTCGAATGCGTCTTGGAAGGTGTCATCTTGTAGTTCTCGGGGTGTACATTCCGATTTGAGGGATGTTCGCGTCATCTGTGACGTCATCGGTGACGTCATCGGTACGAGTAGTAGCGAAAGTGGCCATTTTCGGGCAGTACATGAAGGTATTTGGGGTCGAGATGGGCTATTCACGGTTCGAATGCGTCCTGGAAGGTGTCATCTTGTAGTTCTCGGGGTGTACATTCCGATTTGAGGGATGTCCGCGTCATCTGTGACGTCATCGGTGACGTCATCGGTACGAGTAGTAGCGAAAGTGGACATTTTCGGGCAGTACATGAAGGTATTTGGGATCGAGATGGGCTATTCACGGTTCGAATGCGTCCTCGAAGGTGTCATCTTGTAGTTCTCGGGGTGTACATTCCGATTTGAGCGATGTTCGCGTCATCTGTGACGTCATCGGTGACGTCATCGGTACGAGTAGTAGCGAAAGTGGCCATTTTCGGGCAGTACATGAAGGTATTTGGGGTCGAGATGGTGCGGTAGGAATATCATTCTGCGCATGCGCAGACGCAATGCGGAGCTCTCGTCCAGTCAGAAGCGAGTATTTCAAATCCGTCACAGAGCTCTCAGCCAATCAGAAGCAAGTATTTTGACCCGGTGCATTATGGGCCATATCCAAGATGGCGGCACGTATGTTCAAGATGGCGGCACATCCGGTGTCGAAAACTGGCCATTTCGTCGGGATGTGGTCACCTAGTGTCGAAAACTGGTCCTTGTATGGGTCCTGCTAGACGTTTTGACGCCATGATATAGACCGGAGAGAGAGAGAAAACAACAACAACAAGGATGACACATGAGGGAACAACAACAACAACAAGTTTTTTTTCATATAGTTTATTTTCCCCTCCATCATAACATACCCACGCTGGGGGAGCCGCGTTGGGTATGTTTACAATTCAAGAAAGACTCTTGTCCAATCAGAGACCTCCATTTGCATCTGTCCTGTTCCTGTCCGTTAGATGTATTCTTGTCCAATCAGAAGTCGCCATTTCAGAGAGTTCCTTCTTCGGTCATGTTCATTCTGAACCGTTTATTCTAATCATCGTCGGCCAGGCCTGGATATTCTTCGGGCAGCATGTCCTGAAACAGTTGTTTGCGCATTCTGATCGCATTTTCCAGGGCCTCGGTGGGTGGTAAACCCATATCCTCTTCCAAGTGACGCTTGGTCTTCATGATGGACCTGTGCGTGGGGTCCCCTTTCATTTCAAGCGGTAGTAAGGTATACTGTTCATAGATCGCCATGGCTGTTTTCCTGATGCGGGGGCGCATTTGGGTGTACGTCTGTTGTAAATTATCCTCTCCGGCGTCCTCGATCGCTTCAGCGTGAGTATTGATAGCTGCTGTCACAATACGATCCCAGAAGGTAGGTTCTGCCTCACTTTCCTGGGATGAAGGCTGATTCTCTGAGGTCAAGCTCTCCATATCAGTAGATAGACTGTCAGCCATCTTGGATTCGGTATCAGTCGATGCACTCTCATCAATCTCTGTATCAGTATCTGCCTCAACGGGCTCCTCGGCGTCTTCAGTCCCATGTATATTTTTCTGGTGTCGCATCATATCGTAATGTCTGGTGAACGTGCGTTCACACTCAGAACAAGTATAAGCCATGTTGACGGTTGAACGTCGACTGTGCGTGTTTTGTGCGGTGTAAAGGTTTCCAATCCGCGCGCGCCGGGGTCAAAGGTCAGTTCCGGTCACGTGAACGGAAGCGGAAGTGACCTCCGGAGCTCCGGAGCTCCGGAGCTCCGAGTTCTCTTGTAGCAACGCCCGTCAACGCCCGGTGGTGGCGTCGGAGCTCCGGAGCTCCGAGTTCCATGAGCTCCGGAGCTCCAAGAGCTCCGCGAGCTCGGAGCTCTTGCATATAAACACACACATGCATCTGTGAAAGCTTCATTATACGCCTGGTGTCCGTGGAGATGAGAGCCATGGTTTACGCATGTCACTTGTGTTCGAAGTCATTTTCCACGCCATTTAATCTACGTAGACATATACAGCGAAGCCATCTCAAGGAACGGAGTCCCGATAACGTGCAAATTCAAAGTACGCGCGAGGAACGATCAACACCTACGTCACACACGACAGTATTAGAGCACCCTTATACGATGACGGTGAGCGGCCCTACGGGGTGTGGAAAGACGTCCTGGGTGATGAAGTTCTTAGAGGAAGGTGTGGCAACCCCAGCTCCGACACGTGTTGTTTGGTGTTATAGCCAATGGCAGCCCGCCTACGAAACTGCACGACTACAGAATGTGAGCTTTGTTCCAGGAATTCCTCACGACATAGACGAACCCTATTACTTCGATTCCGAGCAGACCAACGTGGTAGCGCTCGATGATCTGATGAGTGCGGCCAAGGACAATTCGAAAATCGCCGACCTATTCACCAAAGGGTCCCATCATCGAAATCTGTCCGTCATCTATTTGGCTCAGAATCTCTTTCCTCAAGGGAAGGCGTCCAGAGATATTGCCTTGAACTGCCAATACTTTGTGTTGTTCTCCAATCCCATTGATAGAGCACAAATCCGTGTGTTTGGTAGTCGAATTTATCCTCAGAACATTGACCATTTTATGTGGACGTTTCAAGAAGCGACAATTCGTCCGTACGGCTACCTGTTCGTAGATTTAAAAGCCCATACCCCCGAAGATCGTCGGCTGACGACCCACCTGTTACCCGGCGAGGAATCACCACAACGACCTATACCCCTACACCATCTGCGGAGTGCACTCCTGGCAGAGCAGCAGCAGAAGCCCACCCCCATACAGCGGGCCCGCTTCATACCATCAGTCCTGGAATATCACCCAACCGTGAAGGCCCAACCCGAGGTTGAAGAACATAATGTGAACTCGAGGCTATGGAAGGATTTGTTCAAAGAAAGTATGGACGCCGAGATGGGCGGGATGTTGGAGGCCACGGGAAACAAGTTTCAACGCAAAGGGTATTCGAAAGAGGAAGCTGCAATTTTAGCCCATAACAGATTGGTACCCAGACTACGACGGGCTTTACGTCAGCAGTATGTCGACTTACTGACCCATATGAAATTGTTGGATAAGGACCCAGTCCATATGGAAATTGAAAGAACAGCGTCGATGTTGAAAACCTCGGGCATGAACTGGAAAGCGGCGTATGTCAGAGCAATAGCACAAAAGAAACATTTGTTCGAACGCATCATTAAACAACGTTAAAGCATTAAGAAAGTGTGTTAAAGCGTTGAGACGAGCGTTAAGGCGTAACGACGGGCGTTGACGGGCGTCACTGCATTTCGATGAATTGGTGTCAATTCCATGAAATCAGAGCTTCTGAGCTAATTCACCAGGGCGTTGAAGCGTTGAGCTAAGCGTTGATGGGCGTTACTGTCTATAAAAGCGAGCGTATTCCCAAAACACGCACAGTCGACGTTCAACCGTCAACATGGCTTATACTTGTTCTGAGTGTGAACGCACGTTCACCAGACATTACGATATGATGCGACACGAGAAAAATATACATGGGACTGAAGACGCCGAGGAGCCCGTTGAGGCAGATACTGATACAGAGATTGATGAGAGTGCATCGACTGATACCGAATCCAAGATGGCTGACAGTCTATCTACTGATATGGAGAGCTTGACCTCAGAGAATCAGCCTTCATCCCAGGAAAGTGAGGCAGAACCTACCTTCTGGGATCGTATTGTGACAGCAGCTATCAATACTCACGCTGAAGCGATCGAGGACGCCGGAGAGGATAATTTACAACAGACGTACACCCAAATGCGCCCCCGCATCAGGAAAACAGCCATGGCGATCTATGAACAGTATACCTTACTACCGCTTGAAATGAAAGGGGACCCCACGCACAGGTCCATCATGAAGACCAAGCGTCACTTGGAAGAGGATATGGGTTTACCACCCACCGAGGCCCTGGAAAATCAGAATGCGCAAACAACTGTTTCAGGACATGCTGCCCGAAGAATATCCAGGCCTGGCCGACGATGATTAGAATAAACGGTTCAGAATGAACATGACCGAAGAAGGAACTCTCTGAAATGGCGACTTCTGATTGGACAAGAATACATCTAACGGACAGGAACAGGACAGATGCAAATGGAGGTCTCTGACTGGACAAGAGTCTTTCTTGAATTGTAAACATACCCAACGCGGCTCCCCCAGCGTGGGTATGTTATGATGGAGGGGAAAATAAACTATATGAAAAAAAACTTGTTGTTGTTGTTCCCTCATGTGTCATCCTTGTTGTTGTTGTTTTCTCTCTCTCTCTCCGGTCTATATCATGGCGTCAAAACGTCTAGCAGGATCCATACAAGGACCAGTTTTCGACACTAGGTGACCACATTCCGACGAAATGGCCAGTTTTCGACACCGGATGTGCCGCCATCTTGAACATACGTGCCGCCATCTTGGATATGGCCCATAATGCACCGGGTCAAAATACTCGCTTCTGATTGGCTGAGAGATCTGTGACGGATTTGAAATACTCGCTTCTGATTGGACGAGAGCTCCGCATTGCGTCTGCGAATGCGCAGAATGATATTCCTACCGCACCATCTCGACCCCAAATACCTTCATGTACTGCCCGAAAATGGCCACTTTCGCTACTACTCGTACCGATGACGTCACAGATGACGCGAACATCCCTCAAATCGGAATGTACACCCCGAGAACCACAAGATGACACCTTCGAGGACGCATTCGAACCGTGAATAGCCCATCTCGACCCCAAATACCTTCATGTACTGCCCGAAAATGGCCACTTTCGCTACTACTCGTACCGATGACGTCACCGATGACGTCACAGATGACGCGAACATCCCTCAAATCGGAATGTACACCGAGAACTACAAGATGACACCTTCCAGGACGCATTCGAACCGTGAATAGCCCATCTCGACCCCAAATACTTTCATGTACTGCCCGAAAATGGCCACTTTCGCTACTACTCATTACCGACGTCTGGGTGACGCGAACATCCCTCAAATCGGAATGTACACCCCGAGAACTACAAAAGAGATGACACCTTCCAGGACGCATTCGAACCGTGAATAGCCCATCTCGACCCCAAATACCTTCCTTCACTGCCCAAAAATGGCCACTTTACTTACTACAACCAACTGCGCATGCGCAGATTAACGCGACTTGCACTTAAAAACAGGCCATCCTGACTCTACCCCACACAAGCTTCACTTTGACACCTCACACGACCCATTCGAACCGTGAATAGCCCATCTCTATCCCAAACACACCCCTACATAGCACCCAAAATGCCTGTTTCTATACTACGGCCAGACTGCGCATGCGCAGACTATTGAACACGGACGAACCATTAGTGTAGTCAAGTGCTCCTCCACGAGAGCTTCAAAATAAGACCTCACTCGACCCCATTGGACCACCAGGGACTCACCTAGACTCCAACATCTCCACCCCGTATGGCCCTATACACCCATAGCCATGCAGTATAGGCCTATGGGCCTACCCAGGCCTTGGTGACTTTTTTCAAAAATTTCACCGATTCGCTCCGCAACACTTCCTATCGTGTTCTAAATGACGAGACGAGTAAAACGAGACCCCACAACCCTACCACAAATGTATAGAAGTACGTTTCCCAGGGGGATAAACATTGAACCTATACCCCAGTATGGGACTATATGGGGCTCGGTGACTTTTTTCAAAAATTTCACCGATTCGCACGAGGACACTTCCTATCATGTTCTAAATGACGAGACGAGTAAAACGAGACCCCACAACCCTACCGCAAATGTATAGAAGTACGTTTCCCAGGGGGACAAACATTGATCCTATACCCCAGTATGGGACTATATGAGGTTCGGTGACTTTTTTCAAAAATTTCACCGATTCGCACGGGGACACTTCCTATCATGTTCTAAATGACGAGACGAGTAAAACGAGACCCCACAACCCTACCGCAAATGTATAGAAGTACGTTTCCCAGGATGGTTCTATACCCCCCATACCCCATATAGGCATTTTCCCGTAATTTAGGATAACGTCCGTATTCCGTATTTTTTCAGGAAAATTTTTACATACACCCACCCTGGAACTAGGGGAAGATAACTCTGTTGATAGACAAGCCCCGTTAAGCCCGGCGACCTATATACCCCTCATACCCCATATAGGCATTTTCCCAGGTTTTTCGATAAAGTCCGTGTTCCGTATTTTTTTTTTTCAGGAAAAATTTTACATGCACCCACCCAGCCATCAAATACCCCTTCACCTAGGCTTCACTTTGATACCTCACTCGACCCCATCGGTCCATTAGTGGCTCCCCTAGCTCCAAAACGTCTATCTCCATACTCTTTGGCCACCGCGCATGCGCAGAATTCCGATATTTCAACCCCACACCCAGTCCATCAGATGCCCCTTCACGAATGCTTCACATTGATACCTCACTCAACTCCATCGGACCATTAGTGGCTGCCCTAGACCCACAAAATGTCTAGCGGGACCCATACAGGGTCCAGTTTTCGACATTAGATGACCACATCCCGACAAAATGGCCAGTTTTCGACACCGGACGTGCCGCCATCTTGAACATACGTGCCGCCATCTTGAACCAGAAGGCAGATGCCGCCATCTTGGATATGTCCCATAATGCACCGGGTCAAAATACTCGCTTCTGATTGGCTGAGGGCAGCGCGCCGCACAACCGGAAGTGAGCGCGCCGCAAATAGGAGGCAATTTAGCCTTTTACTACTACTGACGTCATTGATGGAATTCATAATGGAGGAAAGCTGACAAGCTTGAGCCATAGTGTCAGTTTTCATGTCATTTTTTATATATTCCAAATAAGCATTGAAAAATGCACGATAATAGGTCGGATACCCGTAGGACTGTAGATCCATATAATTGGACCTGCATTGACGTGGAGGCTGAACTCGGACCTGTGTCAAGTTAAAGTATTTATTGCACAAACAAGATTCAATGACCTCCAGTGACGCAAGGTGATGAGTAAAGCTTACATCTGGGAGCATTCTAGACACTGTTAATGTCCAAACGCCCGTTAATGTCCAAATTGGACATTAACACGCAGCGAGTGCGTGATAATGTCCTAAGTTTGGACATTAACCGCCTCTTATTGTCCTAGGGCAAATTTGGACATTAGCGGTCGACCTGTACAAGTTGCGTCTTAATGTCCTAACAGTCCATAGTACGTAGTTCGTTTTTTTACTAATTCAATATCTTGTGGTCATATCGATTCCTCGCAGTGTAAGATGGATATATGAACATGGGCTGTAGTCTCACAAAGCGATTTCGCCCTGTCTTGGTGTTTTTTAAATGTTTTCTTGTGTTCATTAACAGTCCATACTCCGTAGTCCGTAGTTCGTTTTTTCACTAATTCAATATCTGTGGTCATATCGATTCCTCGTAGTGCAAGATGGATGTATTAACACAGGTTGTAGTCTCGCAAAGCGATTTCGCTGTGTCTTGGTGTTTTTTCAATGCTTTCTTGTGCTCATTAAAAGTTCATAGTCCGTAGTTCGGTTTTTCACTAATTCAATATCTTGTGGTGGCGGGACTGTTTTAGGGCAATAACAGTCGAAGTGATACATATCGACCGCTAATGTCCAAAGTTTGGACGATAACATTCATGCTGGCGTCTTATTGTCCTACGTGGGACATTAACACGCACTCGTTGGGTGTTAATGTCCAATTTGGACATTAACGGGCGTTTGGACATTAACAGTGTCTACAGAGCATTGCCTCAAATAGATTGGAACAATCACATCAGGAGTCACTGCTTGATCACACGAGGTCACTGAACACGCTCCATATTACAATCCTATAATAGCGGGTTTGCACATCATCTGATTTTAATGAGATTGAGCAGATATTGAAACACTGATTCAAACATGATCATGCAGCCCTGCATATAGTATACACTCATGCAGGGGTAGAAACTGGCACTTGCACTGAACAGGACATTTGTAGAAAGTGTCCTGCTAACTATATAAAACAGTAGCAACTACCATGAAAAATTGCCGGACACCAGCAATTTTTAGCCGGACATGTCCTGCATGTAATATAATGCGAATTTTGACCCCTGCTCATGGCTATTACATTCACCATGTATTTTTCTCAAATCTTTCACAGAACTGGAGTTATGACATGCTTTGATTGGATACTATGTACATGTATGTGCATCAGTTGGGCTAAAGACACTTTCAGTTTTCAATCATTAATACTTGTGTGATGGATTTACCTTTCTCAGGCTGACTGCTATTTCAGGTTTATTCTTCATTCTCCTTGAGCACCATACATGTACATGCAGTTCTCATAAGTCAGATTTTAGGTGAGTGATACCATCCCAATGGGATATGCGAATCAAAACTGGGATATGCTTTTATATTAATGGGTTCAAAATACCTGATTCAATTTATTATTATAATTGAGGTATCCTTGTACGGTATCAGTAAACCTCTGATAATACCTCAATCAGTGTATACACAGATCTGATACCTCCTGCAGCCTGAAGGCTGGAGACAGCTCTAACTGAATATGGCTTCCATAGTTGTCACATATTACGATGCTTTAATATGTGTATGTATAATGTGGTAAATACAGATTTGGCGATCTCACATACAGTCATAGATATTTTCAAAGTCTGTATCACTATGGTCACAATTTGAAAATTACTATGAGGATATTATCCATAATATCATTATTCATTATTTTTTTCAAAACATTTATTTCATATACTATAGCCACTCTATCACTATTCATCTGTGCCATTGGCATGACTGGGTACAGTAATTCCCCTTAGAATTCAATCACAGGAAGTTCACTTTTCAACTTTGTTATTCAAACACAGAGAATAGGTAACATTCCCATTCTTCATTCAAATTGAAGAAAAGATATTTCAGATATAAGCCATTTTTGTTACACTTCCGGTGATCGAATTATTAGGGGAATTTGCTCCTTGGCTTCTTTTGCTCAAACTCTGTTAAGTTTTGGAACTATATCGGCTTCGCGTATACAGCAAATTTTAAGGATGCGGTGCGCCTGGTCAGTTCATCCGAATCCGTTCATCGGTAAAATAAGGAGAACCGTTGACATTAGAACCTTGATTTTTGGCATGAAGGTGCATTAGGGAACTGTTACCAGCAAGTTCTGAGCTGACTAACTTTTGATGAAATTTGACCTACTTCGCGTATACAGCAAAGTTTAAGGATGCGGTGCGCCTGGCATGCCTGGTCCAGGGCCGTTTTTTTCGCCGAGAAGGAAACAAAAATTAATTTTGAGATAGATTTGTTGATGGAGTCTTTCGAATTATTGCTCTTATATTTTCCCTCGATGTAGGCTCTCATTTGCAAATTGTCCGGTAATGAGTGTGTGAGTGGGTCAGTTCATCCGAATCCTTTCATCGGCAAAATAAGGAGAACCGTTGACATTAGAACCTTGATTTTTTTGCATGAAGGTTCGTTAGGGAACTGTTACCGGTACCGGCGAGTTTTGAGCTGACTAACTTTTGATGAAATTTGACCTAATTAGGTGATCTATAACATTACGCTTGGACCCCCAAGTCTTCTTCCTCACCCTGCTTCGTAGGTCCTGTGACGTTAGTCACACTACTCATGTGATTATTAATAGTTATGTGATAAACAGAATCTTACACTCGTGTCAATTTAATATGAAAGTTATGACACTTGTGGAGTAAGTTTTATATTTAGTAGCCACTTGTGCAAGATCCTCTATTGATCGAACCCCTCCATTTGCAACTAAGTCAATGACTATAAAACTTCAATCAATTTTTGGGGTAAAATTTTTTTTTAATAATTTTTCTACGAAGTAGGCTACCATCTGCAAATTGTCCAGTAGTCAGTGAGTGAGTGAGTCCATCCGAGACCGTTCGTCCGCAAAATAAGGAGACCCGTTGACATTAGAATCTTGATTTTTTTGCATGAAGGTGCATTAGGGGACTGTTACCAGCAAGTTCTGAGCTGACCTACTTTTAGTGAAAAATTTCGGGTGATTTTCATAAAAATCACTCGTGATTCTGACTTGGGCCATGCCCATCTTAATATAGGCAGGATTTCAACTTGGGGTGGAGGGATTTCCAAGAGCTCAGTGCATGTCAGAGTCCAAATGGCTACCCTATATCATAGGTTCTGTGACGTTAGTCACACTGCCATGTGATTACCCTCTAAATTCATCAATGGATTCGGTATGATCACTAATGATAATCATCATGCCTAGGCTTGGTTCATCTGACAAAACTGTACCATGACAAAGAGTGGGTCCTGTTTTAGGAGTTCCAAATCACATTCAAGACCCCATGACCTCTCTGATATTCAAGAGAATTTGTAAAAACCAGGCAATGTGTTGAATATTTCATCGCCTTGTTTGTTTTGCCCAAGTGACATTCCCCTCGGGAAGAAATAAGTGAATTTAATCTCACAGGATGTTCATTCAGGTCGACAGTCACTGTTAAGCAAGCAAAGCGACCTTGTCACTGTCACAGCACATCTGAAGGTGTAAACATAGGGCATATAATTTGATCTTAAGTCAAGCACTACTATCCAAGATGGCCACCATTACTATGGCAACCACAATATCTTTGTGCGAATTATTATTATTTTGTTTTTTTTTATATTTGATCATAGATCCAATATATATACAAAAAAGAAAGAAATAAAGTATTCTACTTCTGACATGTCTGACTGCCTTAAGGAGGTGTACTTAACCATTGTTTCATTGGAATGTTTCTACACTGTTTCAGATAGTTGAACTGCCTCCTGGAAGCAGTGTATGTGTATACCAGGACCAGTACCACCAAGCCATGAACAAATTCAATATATCTTTTTGGAGAATGAAACAGTCAACATCAGATATGTCAGAAACCAACACCACCCCTGGGACCTGCATGGAAGAGATACTTGGTGAACACTCTCCTCCCTTGATGAAATGGCTATGAGAAACTACCAGCACAAAACAGTAACATCATAGGAGCAATAATGGGTGAGCAAAACATCACAATCTGAACTCACATACTAAAGTTTCCGAGCACCAGATAAATGTCAGATACATTAAAGTTGCAGAAAGTTAAGTATATTCAAGAAATACATAGTTCTGTTTCCATGATTTCAGTTATAAAGTGGTTGTCCCATCATTTTGAGGATATTCAGCAAGTAGTATATCGATGTGAATTGCTTATTAGCTAAGATTAACTATTAGAAAATACATCCATTATTAATACCTCGTTTGAAATCCCATTTTATTGAGAAGGGCTGCCTATTAGAAGACTTGTAAATCAGAAATCAGCTTCTTACAATGTTGTTTATCCATTTCAGCTTCCTGTACAACACAATCGAAAACATAGCTTCTGAGATCAACTGGAAATGGGATTGAAGAGCTGCAGAGGACCCGTGTTGATCATTGCTTGATTCACTTCCTCTCTACCATGTCTACATGAACTCGCTTGTCAGAGATCATCTAACATAAGCTGCAATTCACTGTCAGATATCTAAAGAATATTTATTGAGATCAGAGTTTAGGTGAGAACGTATGGTCCCTCTTTTATGTAAAAATCACATGACTAACTGTAACGTGAACAATAGTCTGTTTGGATACAAGCGCAAAGGACTGTAAATAAGAAAGCACTGACAAACCACAGAATTAATGAATGATTGGGATGTTTATATGTTACTGTAAAAATGATTTAATAGTGCTCATGTGATTTAGTGAGAAGGTGCGTTCAATGTTCTGTCTGGATACAACAGCCAAGGACTACACACGACCAGAAAACACTGACAAACCACAGACTAAAGAAATTATCCGCATGTTGCTGTATGTTTCAATTGTGTCGAGGTGAGAATGTGCGGTCCATCTTAAACCACCCGATTGAGAGAACAATAGTCTGTGTGGAGACAACCAAGGACTGTCAACAAGAAAGCATTGTCAAACCATAGACTGTTAGTTGGGGTAAAGAAATGAGCGGTATATATATATATATATATATATATATATAATGCTGCATCATATATATCATGCTATTGAAAAGTGGGTGAAATCCACGAAACAGGTTTAGCAGTATAATATACAGTTTTTGCTCATACTCTACATTATGTGTAGCGTCTTTCTCTATATCATGCTGTATATGTTTTAATGTATGGAAGAATGACCAGTGTATGTCTAAAAATAAAACTGAAGTATTCCTCTGAAAACAATCAGATTTATTGATATTTATGGTCTGCTACTTTTTGCTACTCGAGAACTATTAAACCAATCGATCTCGAACTTGGAAAATGTCTTGACATTGGTGAGAGGACGATTGGGATTGCTTTTCAGTTACCTGTGTGATCCAAGATGCCCGTCATCAATTATCTTGGATTGTCAGCAGTTGAATCTTGACAGATTCGTGTCCGACAAATAACTTGATAACTATTCAAACTTCGAGAGCATCTCAACATAGGTGAGAGGATGGTTGGGATTGCTTTTCAGTTACCTGCGTAATCCAAGATGACCACCATCAGCCATCTTGGATTCCAGCAGATGGATTTTTACATTTTTCTTCTCCAACAATCAACTCAGTAACTTTTGAACCGATCGACTTCAAACTTGAGTGCCTTGACATTGGGGAGAGAACAGTTGGCATTGTTTTTCAGGTTTCTGTATAATCTAAGATGGCCGCCAGCCATCTTTGATTTCAGCAGGTTGATCTTGTCCAGACATTAACTCAAGAACGATTGAAACCATCGACTTCAAACTTGGAGAGTGTCTGCACATCGGTGAGAGGACATGGGATTGCTTTTCAGTTACCTGCATAATTTAAGATGGCCACTAGTCGCCATCTTGAATTCAGTTACCTGTGTAATCCAAGATGGCTGCCACCAATCAGCTTTAAACATGGAGAGTCAATTGACATCATGCAGTGAGAAGAGAGTTGAGGTTGCATTTCAGTTACCGGATTTTAAGCACTGATCTTGTCCGGGCAATAACTTGAGACTGATTGGACTGATCGGCTTCAAATTTGGAGAGTGGCTTGACATCGGTGAGACAACGGTTAGGAATGATTCCCAGTTACCTGTATAATTCAGCATGGCCGCCATCACCCATCTTGCATTGTCAGCAGTTGATTCTTAACACATTTCCTGTTTGACTAATCACACGAGAATGGTTCAACTGATCGACTTCAAACTTGAAGAGTATCTTGACATCCGTTCGAGGATAGTTGAGATTGCTTTTTAGTTACCTTTGTAATACAAGATAACTGCCAGCTGTTTTGGATTTTCAGTAGTTGAATCTTGTCCGGAAAACAAAAATTCAGCTGATCGACTTGTGAGATATATGGCTCATTAGACAGATATCCATTTTCAAAATCCTACACTTTATCAGTGATATGAGATATCAATGATCAAATAAAAATGGACCATAGATGTTCATATTCGCCGCAGCAGTAGCACCAGTTATGGTGGATGCTGCTTGTGCAGGCGCGGTGGAGCGACTTGAATATTCGGGGGCAGACGGTGGTAGGACGGGGGGATAACAGCGAGGGGGTATCCCTCTCCCTCAGATGGGGTGGCCGAAAATCTCCCCCGAAATTTTTTGGAACTTCAGACTTGATTTAACGCACTTTGGCGCTTCTGAGAACTTGGAAGGGATAGCATATCTCGCAATAAAACCGACTCATAAAAGCTGAAAAAAAATCCAATCGGTGTTCTTCAATGATATTCGCCGATTATATCTGTCAACTATACCCACCCACCCAAGTGAAAATTTACAGTGTCTGAACACAACTTTAGACCATTGCAAATATTCAACGAATAAGGATATAGTGTTCCGGCATACTATCATACACACAACAAGGAAGTCTTCTTCACACAATTATTATTTTATTTTCCTCAAGGCGTAGATACTTTTATGCCATCGATCGTTTAGTTATTCAAGAATTATATGTATACAACACAAACTATCAGATGTGGTGCATGCTATATGCATGGGTATATCAGTTAACATTTGATATAGGCCTACACACTAAGTAGACATAATTGCAGCAGCTTGCATGATGTGATACATGCCAATATTGTACCAGTATTCAGTGTGTCAGTATTCAAGTACAGAGGAATTTCTGAGCCTTTCAAGAACCAATGTTTGTTTTTTCAACTAGTCCAGTACCCGGTACATGTACGATACATCAGCAGAAATAAACCTGAAATAACATTTTCAATTGGGGCAAGTCGTTACGAATGAAATTGTTGTCCAAATATTGATATCAAACTCAGACTCCGTCTTGGGGCCAGGGCATTGACAAATGACTAGCTACCATAAAGACTGATTCTTTCATCACTCTTGAGGGTAATTTCACTAAATTGAAGCAGTACAACATTGTTTCGAAGCTGTCCGGTCCTATTCCGATATGTACACACAATCATGACAGTGAGAGGCCTACCATTCAAAACCAGCCTATACACTTTCCTGCCACCTCAGTGGGTTGCAACAATATACATATAAGGGTTTTTTTCTGGGAAAGATTTATATACAGTAATAACACTTTGGAAGGTGTTTTATTTGTCAGAAATGGCTCAGAACATTTCTATGGCTGTCTAGAACCCCAGAGCTACCCTTGTCTACAGTAGTACTTACGGCATAATTTACGCTTCTGCGGTTGCATGATGCAGACAATGTTTGCTCGCAAATTTTAGCAAATTATACATACCGGTACCGGGTAACGGTACTGTATATTTTACCCATATAAGCATGATGTCATGCAGTCTCCAGTGCAGTGCTAATTATACATCACCGCATAAACAAAATGTCATATTCAATTTTGTATCGCATAATTTTAAGCTATTTCAATAGTAGCCTACCCTAAATTGATTTGTGTCACCATGGTAGCTAAAATAACAGAAGTTCATTAATTAATGAACTTGTGAAAATACCAAAACATGCATACTACTAATACTAGTTAATACTACTGTTATGTTGTGGGTTCTTTTTTTTCTGTGCCTGCCTTTGACCAGCTGTGCCATATCTGTGCAAATGGATGATTCTGATGATGTATGACAACTATAGCTGAGATGGCCATACACTACATATATGCTTGGATATTAATAATGCCACTTCTGAGGGAAAAACATACACATAGTCTGGCCAATTTTGAACATATCTGAAATTCATTCTGAGTAGCTACCTTAAATATACAGACTGTATATTTCAGCTGTGGGTTGTGTTTCTCCTTTTTTCCAAGGGGGGGGGAGGCTTGTTTTCTACTTCTGTAGTCCGTTTGGAACAAAACTTACATACTGAGATTCAGTTATTAAGTGAAATAATAAGATTACTGGTAAGAATTCTGGCGCTATGCAGTCTACATGATGTACGATCGAACCACTCAACACCTAAACTCATTCATACAGCTCCATTGATCACGCAATCAATGGCCACGGAATATGGCACATCGATGATCTAGTGTCACACAACTGCACAGATATAAAACGTTTATATATAGTCGAAAGGCAGCTATAAACATGTTCTCAACTATTCCTGATAACATTATTGTCCAGGTAGAAGATAAGTATTTTGAAGGGCATTCACGTTATTTCGTTTATTTAACCAAATTATATCTGAACTGGAGGCGGTCGCCATGTTTTGTTCGTCTGCTCAATGACGTCATCGGCTAACAAGGGGAATCCCCAGCAGCCGGCCGCGCAGCATTGCGAGAGGCGAGAAGCCGACCTTGAGTTACTTGAGTGGTGTTCTCAGTTGGTTAAGTAGCGCGCTGACATAAGCTACGTCGTAAAACACACCTCCGTACAACACACTCAGCAGAGTTAGCAATATCACCACAAAGCCCACTTGCGCTTTGCGCGTTTTAGGAGACGCTGTGTTCAGAGGCAGCTGCTGTTTGTCCATAGCACTGTGGTCGGACGTGGAATGAAGGATGACGGCAGTGGTGTCTGGCTTTATAGTCGTTTCACCTGGTTGGCAGCGACCCAGGAATTGAAGGAACTGGGCCAGCCTTGCCATTTGACGAAATGAAACAGTTTGCCACGTCGATGTTCCGTTTTCAAAATCTGCTCCACCGTGTAGTAGTCTTGCTGTGTTTTTAGGACAGGCTGTAATTCCGTCTCGTAAAACGTCCCTAGCAACGGTTCCCCTTGAAGATCTTCCAGTTCATAGACTCGCTGCTGTCGGGGTAGGCGCCGTTTAATCAGGAAGTGCTCATCGCTCCAGTTGGGCAAGTAACTTTTCTCGAACTTGCCTTTGACTTTACTGATCCGTACAGGGTCCCCGACCTTGTACACTGTCTTCGGCGTTCGCTGCGATAGCCTGGTGTACAAGACACGCCGGACTTGGGCTTCATTGCGTTGGGTCACGATAATGGGGGCTCTCTCTATACTCCGATGATATGCTCGATTGTAACCCCTCGCATGTTTCGGTAGAACATCGATGTACCGCCTTGTATTCTTATATGTGAAATATTTATACATGCGGCTTTTGAATGTCCTGTTGAACCTTTCCGCCACGGAAGCCTTGGTCTCGTTGTACGTATGGAAGAAAAACACCTTCTGTTTCTATGAGATTTGCCCCCGTTTTCGTCCAGATGGGTACCACCCACGCATACTTGGACAGGATATCGATGCACGTCAAGATATACCGATTTCCATCGTTGTGTTAGGCAAAGGCGCTCATATCGACCAAATCCGCTTGCCACTGGGCATCTATTCCTCCCACGATGACCCGGTTCCGTAGACAATGGCGACGGACAGCTCGATGTAAGGTATAGGTGTCTTGTTTTTTTAACCAGTCTCGGACTTGGGCACGTTGTATCCCCTGGGGTTTGGCCGCTCGATAGAGAGCCGACAATGCACTATAGGCCGCCGGACTGTCGGGACTGTAGATAAGTTATCCAACACCTTCTCCCAGCGCTTCATGGTGACAAAATGATGATGGACCCTGGCTCTATCGTTTATTTATAACGGGTATATCTTGGGCCGGAGTTTCTTTCTGATTTTCTTCATTGGCTTTCACAGTGTCCATGGTAAATGACCAGTCCAACTCGTCTGATGACCGCTTGATAAGCACTTCACCCACATCTACCACGGCATCTTCCAATGCAGACCATAGATCAGGGTGAAGGGTAAAATGCACTGTACCCCCATCTAGCCGAGCCAATTGAGCAAAGAAAGGGCCGCGTCGGATGTACACATCGTGACACAAGTGGATGAGGTCACCGTCCAGTTCACCAGACAACACCCGTTTGAATTTGGTCCAGCCCTCTCGGGACAGACGAATGTGAGCTGGGCACGGTTGTGTAGGGTCCGCATCACAGATGTCTCCCACCTCCTCCATGATATCGACCTTATCCGCATACACGTGCAGGAAAACCTCGGGGGTCAAGCTGAGATACGCCAGTGTTATATGCTCCGCCATGACCAGTACGTGAATGGTACCAGATTTGACTGTCTCTCGTATTTATTGGGACAACCCCGTGAGATAAAAGGATCAGGCGGTCATGTCACTGGGCTGACTGAGTCTAGCCGGGTAATCAATGGCATCGTGATCGGGTTCATGGCTAGACAGTTGTTCGTTGGGTTCTGCCGCCGATTCTCTCAGGGCACGAGCCCACTCCAACTCGTCTGATGACCGCTCGTCCGATGTAAACAGCTGGTCCACGATAGGCACCACTCTCTCGAAGGCTATCCACAGATCGGGGTCTAGGGTGAAGCTTCGCGTAGGGTCTTGCTAGCGGCCCAGACGTGGGAAGAACGGTCCACGGTATACGTAGATGGCATTGTCTATGTGGATGACGTGTCCATCGAGCTGGCCGCTCAACACCCGTTTAAATTTGGTCCAGCCGTCACGGTGTAGCGTAACCGTATTCGATACGGTCTCAGCGGGCAACCAGCAAACATCTCCACGGTCTTCCACGAGGGTGACTTTATCTTCATAGACGTGTTACCCCACCAGGGGTGTAGGGGGAAGGATGGCTCGTAGGACGGGTGACATGCTTGCTCCATTGCCGATCGTTGCCTGACACACACTCTGTCTGACCCTCGTATTTATAGTCCCACTGTCAATACCACAGCGCCAGGGTCAATAGGGCACAGACTAGTGTGAGGCCAACCAGCCGTCGCTGGTTCCAGCGTGAGCGCTCGTGGTCCATAGCCCGAGCATCAAGGATGGCTGTCATAGTCCAGTAGTGGTGAGTGATGGCGCACCTCTCCCTCGAGTGCACTCTGTCGAGGACCGCTTCTGTGAACTCGTTCAGGATCTGGCGTCGCCCCTCGTTGTCGTGGCCATCTGCAAACATGGACCGGACCACTGCTCGGTAACCCGTGAGTGAATTAACCACGGTGGAATGCTGTAAACTGCGAGTCGTATAGGGCTGGATCTCCGTCATGGCCCTGCAACCGTAGAAATGAAGGTGTGGGATCCAGAGAGACGTGTTTTATAGACCAGGTCACACATGCGCGCCTAGACGTCGGGTGTAGTCCATGATACGTACTATTCTGATGGGTTTGTCCAAAAAAGAGAACAACAACAACACAGATTAGAGATCAATCCTTTTATTATGCGTGAACATCATGCGTGAACAGGAATGCATGTACTGACCTGTCTGTGGGGGTTTTCCACAATGGCGGTCACCTTCGTGTCTTTTCGCGTACGTGCGTGTTTTTTCGGTAAAGCCCGTGTCTTTTCGGTAAAGTCCGTGTCTTTTCGGTAAAGTCCGTGTCTTTTCGGATCGGTGACGTCCGTGTCTATCATCCGGGCACTTCGCGTCTGCGCCTACATCGGGGTATGTATGAGGGTCTTCATGCGCGTGCGCGCAATGCGGCTCAGTCGTACACCAGTACACCAGTATTGATCCTCGACTTGGGGTAGAGTGTGCTAAAAATAGATTACCAGCTAGCGTGCTATAAAAGGGAAGCGGCCTTGCCGTTTCATCAGACACTCTGTCAACAACCAGGATGTTCACTTGCACAACTTGCCAGAAGCAGTTTACTCGTCTAGATAATTTACGACGCCACGAGGCCTCCACCCACAACGATGCACGGTATACTTGTATAACCTGCGCACGGTCATTTAATCGGGAGGATCAGTTACTGCGCCACGAACGTTCAATTCATGGGCCACCCAAGCGTCCGTACGAGGATTGTGGTCAACTCTTCAAACGACGCAGTCAGTTGCTGTGACACCAACGGTTGATTCATGCCCCGGTACAGAGTCATACGCCTGACAACATCGAACATTTTCTGGGCGATTCCACCAAGATATTCACTTGCACAAGCGTCCATGCGAGGATTGTGGTCAACTCTTCAAACGACGCAGTCAGTTAAGACGGCATCAACGTTTGATTCATGGTCCGTCTCTACGGTTTGGGCGACAAATTCCTACTGAGGAGGAGCCGCGGAAGGTCAGACCCAGTGAATCTAAGCCCGGGGAGACGAACGCCAATGGTGATGTGATGAAGGAGAGCCCTCCTATACCCACAGTTCAGAAGAGCCTGGATATCCAGCCGGACCCCAGCGTTACGGTTTCGAGTCATACGCCTGACAACATCGAACATTTTCTGGGCGATCTCTTACAGGACAACCATCCAGTGAGTGACATCGATCGGCGCCATTGGTCCATGACACGGCACTGTTTCCACGCTCATGGCCCTATTCAAGATATTTACAATTTTCCACTGACCAACCGCACCCGTCTACGCAGCTACGTGGAAGCCATCTTCAAAGATCAAACTACGGCCTTCAAATTGAATGTCCCTTTCGGGTACATCTTACGTCACAAAAAGACGGGCCAGTTACGGTATTATTATCCCGGCAATAATATATATGTGTCTGACCAGCCGTTCACCATCATTAACCGGTGGCCACTAGAGACGATGCTGGAGATACTGGTCACCGTGGATGCCTTGAGATGGGCACGTCGTCAACGCCATACATACAATGGGTGGTAGAGAGGGTAACCAATATCAAGTTTTTCCTGACCAAGCTGACCGAACACCGCCATCAGTTGAATGCGTCACCCGCGCACTGATGAATACCATAACACGCCGCACATACTCTCTATGTCTACATGCTGATCGTTGAATTGAGCTCAGTAAACCCTTGTACCTAATGTGACGGTGCGTTAAATAACAAAACATGGTGTTTGATA